>JAVTVY010039499.1:0-16409 GCA_036873755.1 Hanleya hanleyi | reverse complement strand
TCGTCCTACAGTCAAACCAACTGACCCGAAGTATGTCTTATTGCACTGTTGCATATGAAATACGTCAATGAATTCAGATTGCTTTCCACATTTTTTTAAAAATATCTTTTGCATCTGAGTAACTCCCGTCGTCCAAAAATACATATATTCCTGGTTACGGGATGAATTTTGTTGAAATTTTACATCATTATTACGAGAAAACGTGACAGGTGAACATAGAGATTTGAAAGAAGTTTTAAAAAAACTGCCAACAATCATGAAAACACTGGGGAAAAAACTGCCAGCAATCATGAAACAAAAGGTTGGAAAAATTCTAACAATCACGAAAAAAGATCAAAAATGCCAACAAACATAAAAAAATGGGAGAAAAATGTCAACAATCATGAAAAGGGTAAAAAATGCCAGCAATCATGAAAAAAGTGAAATAAACTGCCAACAATCATCTCCCTAGTATAATCCGCTTTACTCACTGCACAGCGGGTCGCATAGGTGTGGCGCGGGATAGGGTGGGGCGAGAGACCTGGGGTTTTCACTACCTGAGATTTCATGGGCCAGGCTTGCACCCTACAGCAGAATGGGTCGACTGCGCATGCGCGATGAGTAGTAGTATAGAAAAGGCACGCGATCTCCCTATCCCTATAGGTGTGGCGCGGGATAGGGTGGGGCGAGAGACCTGGGGTTTTCGCTACCACTGTTGCATATGAAATACATTTGACCTTCGATCTTGACCTAATTTTTGGTATGCGACACTTCATTTCCCCCTGTTGAATCCACTCGCAAGAAAATAGAAATTTTTAACGATTTTCTGATTTTTCGGTCACACTGACCATTAACCTCTGACCTCGACATACATTCGGTATGCAACACATCGTTCCCCCCTAGGGCATCCACTGACCAAAAATTAGAATTGTAGACAAGAAAATTGTCAATGATCAATGATTTCCATATTTTATGCAACAGTGACCTTTAGCCTCTGACCTCGACCTCAATTTTGGTACGCGACACATCGGCTTCACTTACCTTATCCACTCACCAAAAACTGCAACTCTGGATAACAAAAGTTCACATATATAGACCGGACACGAACACGTCAGTGATTTCATGTTTTTCAGGTCATTGACCTTTCACCTCTGACCTCGACTTTAATTTTGGTACGTGGTACATCGTCTCCCCGTAGGGTATCCACACACCAAAAATTGGAAGTGTAGATCTAGAAATCTGTTCCAGATATAGACCGGACACGAGGGAGGGAGACACGGACGGACAGACACACGGACGAAAACCGCCATCACATAATGCGTCGCCTTTTGGCGGGCGTATAAAAAATGAACTAATTATTTATTAAAGAATTAGATATTTTCTTTAAACTGATCCATTTCTTTCCCTCCCTTTTATAATAGATTTATTGAATGTACTGATTCGTATAAATTCACACTGCGATAGATGGGTGAGTTACAATTGGACAGGGTGACAATCAGAATAGAGGGTCGGTTTAAATTTGTACCTCTGAATTTAGGAATTTGCAATTCCGGTTTGAACAACTTGTGGAGCACCCTCTCCGCCTGCAACAGCAGCTCTCACATTTCCCCCTCGGGCCAGTACACGGGCAGCATGGTCGGCCTTGACTAGTGGGCGTAACATAAAACAATTAATGGAAAGTCTGAATTTCATTTATTTTGGAGCGAGTTTCTCATATCGGGGCTTGTAATACATAGCGCAATTGGAGTGCACCTTATAGAGCCTCAACAATTATAAAATGGAATCGTGAGTAGTCTCCCTTCGCGCACCTCTTTTTCTATTGAGGTAAATTGAGATGCGATGCCAAAAAAGCATGGGTGATAACGGGATAAACAAGTCCTTTGTCTTGAGGTAAAAGCTATGTCTAGATCGTATTTGAATAGTCAGATCCTTCAATTTATTATCCAGTTTATTCCACATATACGTATATTGTGTGTGAATGAATGGGTGATAGAATATGATGCTCACAGAGTCCGAATCTGACATGTTCGTATACGGCTTTTCTCTCGGCTGGTGACAACAACGACACCATACAAAAGATGTTGACAGTTCAAGTGTCCGTTCAGACTGGCAAGGATGTCGGTCGACCCCGGCTTTATATATGCGGTGGAGGCAAGGTTACTCGGATGGCAAGTCGGCAGCAATGGCATCGTGAAGTTGGCAAAGTGGCACAACAGATACACGTTCACATGGATTAGTTCCGGCGGGCATTATTCAACGGGAGCTTTCAGCTTGGTGAGGTTTTTTTTTCGCTACCATTCGTGCATTAAATAAGGTCATGTCAGCTTTAATTTCTACATTTGCTATTTTGGGCGGATTTTATTTTGGGCGCCTGTACGTTTTGCGGAAGTAATTTGGCTCTGGATACGGCCCTGATTGGCAATACCATACTGCTGAATATGCAGAGGAACCAATGACCAGTCATTCACTAAACTGAACCAATGGCTGACATACGACTTTACTATGGAGCTCTTGATTGGCTACATGCTAGTAGAGTATGTAAATCAGTACAAAAGCTAATGTATGCATACTTGTAGATCCGTTTTTAGAAGCCTGGAAAATGGTAGAAAAATAAAAAAAAATGTCAAAATAATTAATGACCGGTTAGACCTGAAAGTCTCAAAGGCACAAGTAAAAAATAAAAGGATCATAACCTGTAAGTTTCATGAACTTCCTTGCAATAGTTATCGAGATACGGCTCGGACATACGGACAGACACATCCCCAGGGCCACAACAATACTCCTGAGCCCGAAGGGCTCAGGAGTAAACATGAGATTGATCTAATCAAAACCCCTCGGCTTTCCCCAAGTGATTGAGACCCATGTGTAGTGTGAATTGGAGAATATTTAGATAGTTCTATGTGGGATGATCAAGATATACTGGTACTTAGTTACATTCAGGCATATAGGACAGAAATAGAAAAATTATATATCTGTAAAGGGGCATAACTCTGTAAAATATTGATCGAGGGGAGCCACTTTCGATAGGCGTCTGACTTAGAACTCTGTAAAATAAGAACCGAGACAAAGAAGCTGTACCGAACACAGATCAACAGATATAGCTTGTACATTCAGCTACAGATAACAAAATCGAAGATTATTACATCCGAAAGGGGCATAACTCCATAAGCCGAGGTGAGTAATCCTTTATTGTCTTATAGAATACAACAATATAAATAAGTTTCCAAAATATAGTAGCTATACCGAACACAGTTTCGCAGATATAGTTGGTTACATTCAGGCATATAGGACAGAAATAGAAATTAATATATCAGTAAAGGGACATAACTCTGTAAAGTATGGGCAGAGGGAAGCCACTTTTGATAGGCTTCTGACTTGGCACTACTGTAAAATAAGAACTGAGATGAATAAGCTGTACCAAAAACGGATCTGCAGATATAACTTGTACATTGAACTACAGACAACAAAATCAGAGATTATTACATCCAAAAGGGGCATAACTCCATAAGCCGAGGCGAGTAATCCTTTGTTGGCTTGTAGAATACAGCAATATAAATAAGTTTCCAAAATATAGTAGCTATACCAAACACAGTTCTGCAGATATAGTTGGTTACATTTAGGCATATAGGACAGAAATAAAAATTAATATATCTGTAAAGGGGCATAACTCTGTAAAATATGGGCCGAGGGGAGCCACTTTCGATAGGCATCTGACTTGGCGCTCTGTGAAATAAGAACCGAGACGAATAAGCTGTACCTAACACAGATCTGCAGAAATAACTTGTACATTCAGCTACAAATAACAAAATCGGAGATTATTACATCAGAAAGGGGCATAACTCCATAAGCCGAGGTGAGTAATCCTTTGTTGCCTTTTAGAATACAACAATATAAATAAGTGTCCAAAATATAGTAGCTATACCAAAAACAGTTCTGCAGATATAGCTGGTTACATTCGGGCATATAGGACAGAAATAGAAATTAATATATCTGTAAAGGGGCAGAACTCTGTAAAATATGGGCCGAGGGGAGCCACTTTCGATAGGCGTCTGGTTTAGCACTAGATAAATAAGTGTTGAAAATTTGGTGGTTGTGTCTCGAGCGGTTTTGCCTAAAATGTGGTAACGGACGGACGTACGGACGTACATGGCGACGACAATACCCCGAGGCCAAAATGGCCGAGGGGTAAAAAGTGGTTCTTTCTACAGGTGGATAAAAGTAATATGTTGCTGAATGTGTTCAATGAACTGGTCGAGGACAAAAATGGACTGAAAATGAAAAACGTAGTGAACAAACTTGTGCTTTATTTGAGAAAAATAAACAATCTTTACAGGTTTGTTTCAGTGAAACTGAATTTGTCCACTTGAATATTGTCAAGTATGAAGTAAGTTTTCGAATGCTAACTTGGTTTCAAAACAAATATGTAAAATAATAAATAAATAAAATAAGAATCTGCCCACATGACAGTTAAAATATGACAAATAAATAATAAAATAAAAAAAACGCCCGCCCCCACATCCTTTTGAATACATGAATTGCAGGCAAGCACCTAAAAGGTGCGTGGACCCCTCAGCCTGTTTTTTTTTAGTCAAGTAGGATCAGGGCTGCATTCCGAAAAACGTATGGGCACCCAAAACTCAAATGAAACAAAAATTGAAAGTGATAGATATAATAGACTTCGTTTTCAGGTGAGTGGTGTGCTGGGATTACAGCATGCAAGAAAGTGTAGCTTTATCAGTGGCAATTTATGCATTGCACAAGTGTGATAAGTTTAATGGCATAGAAACACACTGATTGACACTCTCCTAATCACTCGTTTTAAATAATTTCCAAGGTACAGTAACATGTTTGGTGACAAAAATTGAAGCATTATGTTGTACCAGTTAAATGTGTGGACACAAATATGGTTCATGCAAAAGTTTTAGGATAAATCATATGATGTAAAATAGAATGATTTAACAGCAAAATTGAAGAAAAATGTTGTCCTTCATTTAAGGTGACGCGAAATTCAAACTACACTTCTGAAATAAATATGTTTTGTGCAAAAGCTTTAAGATAAATCATATGATGTGGAGTAGAATGATTTAATAGCAAAATTGAAGAAAAATGTTGTCCTTCATTTAAGGCGACGCGAAATTCACACTAACAGGGGTTCGATACTGCAGGGATTCCCCTGCCAGTTATTTCATATTATACTTCTGAAATAAAATATGGTTTGTGCAAAAGCTTTCTGATAAATCGATGTACATGAGCGCAAAATTGAAGAAAAATGTTGTCCTTCATTTAAGGCGACATGAAATTCAAACCTAACAGGGGTTCGATACTGCGGGGACCCCCTCGCCGGTTATTTTCTCTTGTACTTGGGAAATAAAATAATGTCACCAACCCGTTAGTTATTACTATAAAAGGAAAAAAAAATTAGGTGATTCAGCATGTGTGTGAAAAAGCAATGTACACTGCAGGCTGAGAAGCTGTGAATAGGAAAGAAGTCCAAAACTTTAACATTTAGTGCCCCAGGGGTGGAGAAATCCCCCCAAGGGTAGTGCATAGGTTGAACAAGTGAAGCATCATGTAAGCTCTCAGAATATATGGGAATTGGGGAGTTCCATCCAATGGTAATCTTGAATGGCCCAGGCTTTCTTGTATCAGGGAACCTTCAAAAGTCACAATGAAACATGCAACCAAGCCAGGTATGAAAGCATACTGAAATGGGGTAAGAAACTGCCACTACAGTCTGTTACTTATTCAGTACTAAAACGGGTGATATTTCGCTTCCTGGTTTTACCGCATACCCAATTCTCCCTCTGGCACTGAAGAGCGGTATGCAGGGGAGAAGAGCAGGAACTATCAAGCACAAACCAGGTGACGTCATAGTTCTTCTAGGTAAAACAAGCGCATGTGCGAAGCATACGCGAAGAATGACTAGATTTTAAACACAGTATCTGGTAGAGTGATTCGGTGGCCGAGTGGGTTAGAGAGGTTCGGCTGTCGGCAAAAGGTTCGCGTGTTCGAGCCCCCTCAGACAGACTGTAGTAGCAGGGTGTTAGCTGGAAATGGAGTGCTATCATACCTCAACCAAGGGTTCCCAATGGGCATAGATAACAGTGCAAAAAGCCAAGCCATCAATAAACAAAATAAAAAAAATAATTAAAATTCATGAAATCATCACAGCCATCTGAAAATCTAATCATTTCATCCGTCAACATTCAGGAAGCTCTCACCAAAGTTTGGTCAGGCCTGACTTGATAGATCTGCAGATATTCAGCGGACAAGAACATGTCGATGGGCATAGATAACATTGCAAAAGCTGAGCCATCAATAAATAATAAAAAAAATAATTAAAAATCACGAAATCATCATAGCCATCTGAAAATCTAATCATTTCTTCAGTCAACATTCAGGAAGCTCTCACCAAAGTTTGGTCAGGCCCGCCTTCATAGATCTGCAGATATTCAGCAGACAAGAAAATGTTGACGGACGGACGGACGGACGGACGGACGTACATGGCAACGACAAGACCCCACAGCCCTATGGGCTGAGGGGTAAAAATGAATCCCCGAGAAACAATTAATTATCATTCTTTGCCCTAAGCAAATGTAGTTTCTGTCAAACATTAGCTTTGTCAAAATAACCAAAACTATGTTGTTTTCAAAGGATGAAATATTAGTCCATCATATATTTCATGCAAGCTCTTTTAAAAATTTATATGTTACTCCATGGTCAAGAACCATTTCCACAACAAACCTGCAGGTGGTTGTTCCTCAGGTCTAACAGGTAGAGTTTGTGGTTGAACTTCAGCAGATTACCCAACTGGATAGCATCTGATGGCATCAACTTGTTGTCAGCCAGGAACAGCTCTTGTAGAGTTTCATTCATTTTTAGGGCTGCAACTACAAATACAGGGGAAAACATAATATTATTTAACCTATGACATTTAGTGAAGAATACAGAAATTTCTCAACTTCTTCATTTCCAATGACATCACAGGAAATTGCCTTCAGCATCAAGTATATTTTTCACCAGCAGATGAACCCAGTAGTCAGTATCTCAACTCATCTTCATCAATCAACCCTAAAGAATCAAAATTTTGCCTTTGATTTGATTACAAATTAATTGATTAAAAGCGTCACTTGCCGAACACATTTTTGCCATTTGCCAGATGGTTGCATTCATGATAGCCTTCCCACAAATTAATGCAGGCATGTAGTTGTCAGTCAAGTGAAGGTCATTCCTAGCTGATCTTTTGAATACCACTTTTGTTGGCAAATTTTGCTTACTTAGGGGTTTTCATCATCCACAGTGTTAAATTGATCCAATTATTGCTGAGGGAAGGAACACCGGGAGTGAGACTCTAGATTCAGCAGAGTAAGTCAACTAATAATTATACAGTTACAGGAAGTGCAGTCAAAGAATAACTGATAAAAAGAAAATGATGGAGCAGAAAGACTGTGTGAAATGCAGAAGCAGTACATGAAAAAATCCAAAAAGGTTTTTGTCTACTTCATCTTATTGTCATCACCCACGGACATACACAATTGTGGGATGTATTTACTGACTGGATTGGCCGAATTTCAATCAGAAGACTTAGACATATACAAAATTATGGACCCATTATGGATCTAAGGTGATATAGGTGAAGTTTCACTGAACAAACCAAGGATAAGCAAGGCTCTCCCAGACAGGTATGTGTTCTCCAGGTGAAGAGATGTCAGTGATGAGCCCAGTTTGAGTGATCGTCCAATGATCGGCATCATTCTCTCGTTCAGGTCACAATTCCTGGCATCCAGGTGAGTCAGGCATGGTGTCTGTACACAGAAAGACACATGTAAATTACACATCAAAATGGAAATACCATTTCCATCAATAGTGGCTTTCAAGAATAATGTCAAATTCAGTGTATTTACAGCTGTCCTAGCTTGGGTCATCTTTCAAACTAAATAAAATAATTATATGGCTGTGAACTCATGCAAAAGAAACAGTGTCGCATTTCTCTAATAATCTTGGTTAAATCATCTCATATCATGTTATGAGTGTTTAAACCACGGGGTTACTAATGGGTGGAAAACAGTTTTGTGAAATATCAATTTCAGATTATTATTTCTGTCCGAATAATAAGCTTATTTTCCTCATCCAAAGTGAAAGTGAAACATCCAGTCTGTCCAGAAGGCTTGACCTGCTCGGTCAGCTAATGTGATCAACGGGCTTAATATGAAGATTGAGTGAGTGAATATGATGTAACATCGCTTTCAACTATATTTCAGTCATATCATGACATTTGGGTCCCATCCTTTTCACACCTGGGAACCCCATGGGTGCCCCAGTTAGTCGCCTCTTATGACAAGCTGTCTGGGAAGCTGAGGCCTATTTTTACCATGACCTGGTGTGTGCACAACATCCCAGGCTAACCCCGGTAGCCACATGGGGTCTCGATATGAAGAATGATATCCAACCCTCATAATAAGCCACGACAATCAACACTGTAAATGCTGGGACAAAAACAGTTAACCTCCGTATTTCTTAGCATAATGTTGCATATGGCTATTTTTGATCTCAGAAGAATTTTGCACGGAGGCAGATTTCCCTAATCATGCTAACATGCTAATTGTGAGGGCTATATCAGTAATGTAGTAAGAAGTAACATACCGATGAGGGAAAAGTCACAAACCTTCTTGATTAGTCGAGCACATGCCTGCCAACCTCGTACACCAATGTTCTTATTGAAGGCGATGTTCAATTTACAAGTCGATTCGTAATACTCTATCATGTCAAATAACGCAACGGAGCTCTGTAACAATGAAGAAGATATAGAGTACATGTACATTGTACAGGATAGATACATGTGTTAGTACTCATATTTCCAGTACCATTGCTTATCCCACAAACAAAAGATCTTATCACACTACATGTATATACATTTAAAAATCATGGCATCTCCATGGACTCAGACAATTGTTGTGGGTGTACGGGGGGAGGGGGAGTATTAAAAGTTTCATTTCATACATACTACAGTTAAACAGAATGAGAGTTCCATACCTCCTCATCGAGATGAGTGGCCTCAAAGTCGAGAGTTTTAAACTGCACCCTGGAGAAGAGTTCCTCCAGACTCTCCACATGTTTATAGTCCAACTTCTCTCCTATAATAATAAAATATAAAATACATGTAATCGTTGTAATCACAGCCTAATCATAATAATAAACAATTTATACAGGTGAAAAAACCCCACAGTATTACACCATAGATCTACCAAATGGCACGAGATCTCATTCTTCACTCAAAGAGACCGGTCCCCTATTCCAAAACCCTCCTTAATATACATGCTAAGCGTGGAATACCATATGGTAAGTATGTGAGGTTTGAAAATAAGCATTTTGGGCATTTAATTGTCAAACAAAATTTGATGCTGGGTTATGTCAAGCATCTATTATGGCCAGAATTACCTAAGTTTGGGCACAATCCACAACCTAAAACTGGAGATATCCAAAGAAAATGGATTCTAAAAGAGAGATCGACAGATATACATGCCTTAAAATCAATAGCTTCCATGTTTGGCACAAGCTAGAGTGGTATATCACTGAACCTTGGTTGTGCTCCACAACGCTGAACTCCATCACCAGCATAGGCATCAAGAGTTTAAAATAGTTTGTGGTGTTCAGGTCAAAGTGACCTTGATCTTCAAAATTGAATAGTATACTTTCATTCCACGGGGTAAGATACATGTACATGTATGTTTGAAACCAATCCATACCATGGAACTGGAGATACATGTATCACAGAGAAACAAAAGTTTAATACCAGACAGACGGAAAGACGAACATGACCCTACGAGCTTCAATATATGCCGATACATGAAAAAACCAAACCAAAATGTCAGTATTGCTGTACCAATTGGCACAACCCGCATAAACATGTTAGATGTCTTGTGACTACCGATACATACGCACATTCTGATTTGATCAAAATTGACATTTCCATCCCACAAGGCAAGCATCGGCATCTTTACAAGTGTACCCAAACTCTAATAGGATAAACTCACCTTTGAGACTAAGGATTTCATATCTGGATCTGTTATGCTCTATACCCTGTGCAGAGACAAAGGGAAATAACAAATAACACAGGTTTATTACAGGAGTAATGTGAATCGAAAGAAAGAAAACTTCAGGTTTGAGTCAGACACAGTGAATCAGATACACTGTATAATGGGCGATTCCGGCGTTACGTGTGTGACATTCAGAGGCTAATTTTCAAGACATTTCAAGCCGCCATTTGTCCAGTTTTCCTTCTACCCTAAGTGTCACCTTTGCTAGTGATAGAAGAAGGTTTAGTCTAACAATGTATATGGTCAAAGTTATATATCTATCATAAACACAAGAAATGAACAAGTGTTACGTGCGTGACTCACAAAGTGAAAAATTTGTAGGGGTAGTCAACTCATTTGAAAAAGCCTGTGAATCCTGTGATCAAGCTCCTCTATTTTGCTCAAATATCCTGGTATGGACATTTGACTACACCGTACAAAACATAGCTTGACTGTGTCTATTGTAGAATTAGCTGGGCTTACAGAAATAGTGCTGTTACGTGCGCGACAGTTTGGCGTTACGTGCGTGACACTGACTGTGAAAGTGTGGTACAAGTAAGTCTGATGGATGAAGTCTGCACACAGAATTTTTGTTAAAGCAGATAGAAAGTAATTTTCTCAGAAGAGTAGGTCAAATACCAAATGTTTTTGAAGAAATTAACAATAATTTGAAGTACAATTAAATTTTAATAAGACATAAAAAACATGCATGCTAAATTTAAAGTTTCTGTGCAAATTATAGCATATCTTGTTGTTGCAGTGCATGCATTTAGTGGAAGATGTGGACCTAAATGTACATGTATACTAATGCAATACATTGTAATACAATACATGTTGCCAGAACTACATGTATATGTATTAAGTAATTCACTACATTTATATTGGTCACTGCTACCCTCCACGTAATGACTGAATTAGTTAGTACAAGACACTATCTTGGCCTATTGAACACTCTTGTAAGACTTGAACATGAGATGTAAAACTTTTCATTGACAGTCAGTGACCTCTTGTTGATATAAACATGGCAACCAAAATCCATGAGAAAAATGATGTAACACAGTTTACTTCCATGATGAAGAGAAAATATTATTATTTTCCTATGAGAAACTATGAAAATATCATACTGGAGTGCTCATTTGTGTCATTGCATATGTGTACATGTGCCCTTTTTATGATAAAAAAGATCATATTCATATGAATATTGCCTAACGTCACGCACGTTAGTAATGTGCATGTTACGTACATGACATATACGCAAAATGTCTATCAGATTAACTTACACCACCTCAATATGAAATTAGATGATTACATGTGTGTGCAAACCTAAAGTCAAAGTTAGGGCGAGACAACTTTCACTGATACAAACTGGTAACTGGGGCACGAGAGTAAACTTCCAAACATACTCAATCCTTCAGGTGTCACGCACGTAACAAAACAAGCTTCTGCCCATATTTCAAGAGAAATACTAATGAGAACAGTTTGGAAATGGTGCGCTATGAATATATGCCAATCACTTTTCATTATGAGAAAGATTCACTTTTCAGTAGTATCTGTAAGCAAAAATTCAACATGTAATGTAATCCTAATAATTGGTGTGTTACCTGCGTGACAGATATTCAACATGGCTATTATATAACTTGCTATGCCTTCTTTTGGGGGAAACTGAATAATTATAAAATAAACCTCAATCCAAAGTTAGAGGAAACCAGGTTTGCCTAATATATCATTAAAACTTAGTGAGGAAAACTTTTACACATTTTCTATCATTTGAGTGTCACGCACGGAACACCAAGTTGAGGTCTACATAATAGAAGAACTACCTGTTAAATATTGTAATAATGACAAACTTTATAGAATATACTGATATTCATTATCTTTGATGAAAATGGAATTTTTTTCCACCTCACTGTTATAATCTCCAGGCAAAAATGCAAAAACCCACTATTTTGCCCTGAAATAACGGAAAATTTTCCCCCATCTTTGATACCAAATTTGCATGGACTTCATTCTGAAAAACCACCTTTGTATCAGAAAGTGCAAACACCTGGGTAAATTAAAACCGCAAATTGAACCAGCTACCAGACATTTAAAATATTGACTCTTCAGGGTCATAACTGGCATGACTGGTGGAATCGCCTGTATGTATACCTGTACATGCATACATTTATCAATATTTCAACATAATGAAATCTGTCCTTCTCAAAATATAGACAAACCGGATGTACATGTTGTACAGTATAATCTACATATCGACCACTTGAGACTCGGTGATTCCCAATCAAAACAGGACATTAACAGCCACAGGTTTGCTTTAGATAAAGGGTATTATGAACTTGTGCTATCGGAATGGGGATGTTTTGGTAACAGGATTTAGTTGACATAAAATAATCCAGAGAATGACATCTAACCCAAACGATCAGGTCCTGATATACTATTATTCCTGTTTTCATCATTCACTGACAAAATCAGTGGTTTTCATTCGACACAATGGTCATGCCATCTTCATAAGTCCAGGGCTTCATTTTTAGCGTGAGTGATAGCTCACCTGCACGCAAACACTCGTGTAAATTTATGTCACGAGAGTGAGTTTAAGCTCACGTAAACTGTCACATTTCATATCATATTATACTGCAACCACTCACCTGACTTTCAAATACCCTCTCCTGAATAGCTTGACGTGAGCTATTTTTAGTTCGTGCATTAATTCTAAACACGAAGCCCTGAAGTCCAGGCGAATCCAAACTCCTCGCAGAGGGGTTACCTTTACATTTCTGGTGATTCGAATGAATGAGTGAGTGAATATGATTTAACGTGGCTTTCAACACTATTTCAGTCATATCACAACGTTTGGTTATTATTCCTTTTCACACCCGGAAACCACACAAGTAGGTTCCTATTCCTTTTCACACCCGGGAACTCCACAGGTGCACCAGTTAGTCGCCCTTACGACAAGATTCGAATGAGTATGCGAGTCAATGCCTCTATTATACAATCTCAAACATTTCATGTACCTCACGCTTGTTTTCAATTAGTATACATGTCGGTATCCCAAGCCTGCAGTTTTTGCTTTGACTTCCAATGTCAATCGGTCACGTAAGATGAAGTGACTTGAATTTACGAAATTTCCAATAGTGGCAAATGAGCGAGTGGTCAGCCATTGTTCCATTTGCTAACATGTTAAGTCACGTTGAAAAGCGGTATCTCCTCTTACATGAACTATATCCCTATCATTTAAAGTATGGAATGGAACACCAGCATTGTGGTAAACCCTCACACTTGTATGTGAATTTAAAGACTGAGACACCACAAACTGATTAAAACTCAGTTTTAATTAATATAGCAAGTTAAATGTGTGGACACAAATATGGTTCATGCAAAAGCTTCAAGGTAAATCATATGTAGAATAGAATGATTCGACAGCAAAATTGAAGGAAATGGTGTCCTTCATTTAAAGAGACATGAAATTCAAAACTAACGGGTTCAGTTATTTAATATTGTACTTCTGAAATAAAATGTCATGAACTACATGTATTAGAAATTACTATTTAAAGGAATACATTGCAGGTGCAGATTCAGCATGTGTGTGTGTATACAATGTACACTGCATATTACCTAATAGTAGGTTAGTATCACATATAAGAGATAAACGAGAGATCCTGAAGGATCTTGGCGCCCACCATTGTCCGATAATTGTAAGCTAATGACTAGAGGATCTTTTTGTCCATTGTTACTAAGAACAAACGATTGATTTGTAATTTTGTTTACAGAATTTCGAATCTGAGCGAAAAGGATCAGAAAAGGCCACTGAAAAACACCAATATATAATCTAAGTTTCACCAGTTTCAAGATTTCTAAAAACTGTACTTATGTCGGTTGTTATAATACGAGAAATGAGCAAAGTTAGTCTGAAAGTGAATGTACATGTACGGAGGATTCTTCGCCTTTGTTTCGTAGTATTTTTTTATTTTTTTGCACGTGTCATCATTGGGTACTGGAAGCGAAGACCAATCTCCAATACTTAAGACCAATACTTAAAGGAATAGACAACCTTTGATAAGCGTATATTGCAAATGAAAGAACAATTCCAGGAGTGTCCAAAACGATTTTTATTTCAATTTTGCAATTTTTTCCAACCGAATAAGAAGCCGTCAATGATAAATTCTGTGGCTTGTAAGGCCACCTGTGGCTTGTAAGTTTGGTGACGTCACTGGTCCGCAGAACACTGCAGTGAACTGGGAGGAAACACAGTTTGCCATGCACTGGAATAATCGCAGCCCAATAGGCCAGCAGGTGTGGCTATACATTCTTGTATTCTGTACCCTGTAAATACTGGCTAATGTTTGTACAATAACAATGATCTTATCCTTGTTGAGAAATCGGGGTTGATCTGTCGTCTAGACTGTCTAAGTGTCAAAAAAAAAAACAGCATCGAGTTGTCTGATAAAATATGCTTTCGTTATAGGCCAATACTTTTCAGCTGATCACTATACGCCAACATGCGTCAACATAATTCGGCAGTAACTCACTGAGATTGTTTAATAATGTAACCGAAATTGGGAATAATTCTGATTTGTGTGTTACCAATTCAAAGAGCCTCAACAAAGACCGGCACTCAGCCAGAAAACGAAACTAAATCTGCCTTAGCTGGAGGCTCATTTCTCCGGGAAAAGATTGTCCGGAGATTTTTCTCACCGTTGAACTGTTACCGAAAGAAACTGTTCAGCATGACACGGCCGTTAAACACCCACCCAAATATCTAGCGTGCGAGAAAATTTACCTGAGAAAGTTTGTGGAATAAATCCTTGTCAGCTAATGTCAGCACTTACACATGTGCTCGTCTGATCGTTTCCTAACAGGACATCTCACAACAGAGCCGACTAAACGAAATCCGCGACCCGGCCGGCTTCTACGGTACATACATCCTCGACCGATTTCTACGGTAGATCGTCTTCAATGGGCTCGAACACGCCTGACACTTCTTGTATCCCTCGACACTGCCCCCAAGCAGCGTAGATGAAAGCATGGTTTCGCCCAGCCAGCCATTGTCATCAGTCAGGTTAAAACTCCAGGAAATGCAAGGCGTCAGATACTTGGAAGAAGTTGAAAATCACTTGCTGCCATGTTTGCTCTCTGGCCCATTGACGTCATGAGGTAGTTGTCACGTGAACATCACTCGGCCGCTCATTGGTTAAACCATAAAGATGGCGGCTCCCTTCATTCAACACATCTGTTTATTTTCCCAATGTTTGGGAGTATTTTTCTTCGTTAGAAAGAATCTCAAAAATAGGAAAAAAATATTTTTGGGCACAGTTTGGATTGTTCTTTCAGTCGCAGTTTACGTTGGCCAAATGTTGTCTATTCCTTTTTAAGATTTTATAATTAAGAACGAATGCTAATTCTGTTCTGTTTATACGGCTATTTTGAGATATCTCTTTTAAGATACCATGCTCAAAAATAGTAAGATGGTACACTACTTAATACTGAAGGGATCCGGTCTGCGCAGTAATGATGAAACTTCGAAAGTGTCTGAATCCTGATTATCTCCCTTAGTCTACAGTTGTCGAGTTGTGACGTTGAGTCACAAGAGTGAGTCCCTTCATGTAGCCGACCCGCCGGCAGACGAAAAGGTGGAGCAGTTCACTTGCTACTGCATGGACTAAAGAAAGCCGATTTAAAATTTGAAGAAATACATTTTGATTCCGAATTATTTGAGCTCCTTGATATGGAAGGTGAAGATATGGGATATTCTCTACAGTCAATATATAGAATATGCCCCACCGTTTGATCCACCGACTCTTGTGATGCAACGTCACAACTCGAGAATACCGAATTAATTTGAAGCGTAACTTGGATTTTCGAATCGGACCAAAAAAGGTATCTTGCACTACTAGGCCCCATGTGAGACCTGTGTACCAAATTCCATAAAGATCCATGAAATATTTCCTGAGAATTCACTGTAACAGTATTTCAAGGGGGAATTCAAGATGGCCGCCTTGTGGCCATATTGGATTTTCGATTCGGACCGAGAAAGGTATCTTGCACAACTAGACCATAAGGGGAACCTGTGTACCAAATTTGAGAAAGATCCATGCAGTACTTCCTGAGAAATCACGATAACAAATTTGCATGGGAAAATCCAAGATGGCCGCCTGTTGGCCATATTGAATTTTCGAATCGGACCAGAAAAGGTATTTTGCACAACAAGACGACAAGGTGAACCTGTGTACCAAATTTAACAAAGACCCATGCAGTAGTTCCTGAGAAATCGCAGCAACAATGTTTCATGGGGAAATCCAAGATGGCCGCCTGATGGACATATTGGATTTTGGAATGGGACCAGAAAAGGTATCTTGC
>JAVTVY010039498.1:0-16121 GCA_036873755.1 Hanleya hanleyi | reverse complement strand
TTATAGGCCCAATATACGTAATCAATATCCAAAGTAGTTAATTATTTAAAGTGGCAAATTACGTTATAAATAATAATGACTCACGTAATCAATAGTGGCAGATTATGTAATGAATAGTGGTGAATCAAATGTTTTCGATTTATGATATAATAGTCACTTGAACCACATATTTCATACCATACACATTTTGAAATAGTCAATAAATCAATAAGACTACAAAAAGAACCTTCATCAGAAAGGAAGTCCTGGAGAAGCAGTATTCAGTGCCTTTAGCGTTTCTATCCCGTAATAACCATCGCTTGTCGATTTTGGACATATGGTAGGGATATGAATCTGGTCAGTCAACGGTCAAAGTTCCTCCAATATTAATGGTTATAGTTAAACAGCTGACCACTCGTGAGCGATGGGATAACCGCACTCTATATTACACAAAATCCTCCAGCAATTTTCGCTAATGATGCACGGAAAGCACCTAACGAAACACTTGAAGCATATGGTGTTTATATGTCCCAGATTCTGCAGACTGACAGGAAGGCACTCAAGGGAATAACGATATATTTTGCTTCATAATGTCTGAGTGCAAGTGTTGGGTGGGAACGATTCTTCTATATATGGGAACGACTGGATGGACATGTAATGTGAGGGTTGGTTAGACAGCTCAAATCTTCTCTTCTTACACCTGTCTTTGAAACTGCATTATGACCCAACTAACTAGACACTAACCATTACCTGGAACTGAGATGACGACATTACCAATACCACACTCTTGAGAAAGGAAAGGTGACGGCATCACTACTCTTAGGGAAAAGGGAGCTGGAGCTTACGGCGTTACTACTCTTCGGGGAAAGGGCGCTGGAGCTTACGGCGTTACTGCACTCTTTAAGAGTGCTGGAGATGACGGCATTTTCACTCGTATAGGGGAAATATGTTTCTGTGTTTCCTGGCTTCAGTTTAACTAGCTTGATTAGCTTCTCACTTTCAAGTACATGGCACGAGGTTCGGCATTGTGTTTGTAGAGACTACTACAAGAGGCAACAGTCATAAAGCTGACAATGTTAATAGATTATGTTAAAGCCAGAAAACAAAGTCTTCAAAAACTCGCAGTAAAGCTTTTCACGTGTTCTCAGACACAGTACATAATTGCAGAACCTCCCACCTCCCAAGTGTTTCGGCTCTCACAGTAATAAACAGGGACAAGACTTGTTATGTTAATATTCGAGGTCGTAGTAAAACTGGTTGTTTAAGACGAGATTCTTTTCATACATGAGCAGTGTGACTAACGTCACAGGACCTACGAAGTACAGTAGGCATTAGGACTCGAACGCGAACTGAACTCTTGGAAATCCCCACCCCCAGTTGAAATCCTGCCTATATTAAGATGGGCACCGCCCAAGTCAGAATCGCCAGTGATTTTCATCAAAAATCACCAGAAATTTTCATCAAAAGTAGGTCAGCTCAGAACTTGTTGGTAACAGTCTCCTAATGCGCCTTCATTCCAAAATAAATAACGATCGCTGATTTAATTTTACAATTTTTTAATTAAAGGAAACAGATTGAATAATATAGGTTCAGTAGATTTCAAGCTTTACGTGTGAAAATACATTTACATCTCTTTAATGGTTTTCAGTGCCCTTGTACAGGATCAAAACAACTTTTTGAATCACATTATTTTCCCAACAATACAACAAATTTTTATATATAGTACTATAGTAGAAAGGTAGCATTTATGTAGTTTACGGTAATTCAACTCAAGACCAACACCTTCTATGCACAAGATAATAATGATTCTATGTCATTCTCCTGAGCATAACCGGTACAAAGACGAATAAATAGCGTCTCTACATCACGTTGTTATCTAGATATATGAGACAACACATTTTGGGTATCGGCAATCTGATGAATGTACTATTCCGGTTTTCTTGTTTCACATTATATTCTATGGCGGTTGATCGGTGATTTTCTTCATTGATAAACATTAAACCACCTCAGCTTCGTTGTGTGAATCGGAATTGCATTGCTGTGACACACCAACACACTCCGTGGCAGTGATTCTGTATCCCCTAATCAAGGAATCAAAATGGATCAAGATTTGAAATGACAAGAGAAATTTAGACATATTTTGTTTACACATGTAATTTTTTGTTCAAATTATATCCAAGTGTGATATATAGTCAATATTCAAGAGGTACAAAAAACCCCCAAAGTATGTCCTCATATTTTCACATCCATGCCAAGAAATACTGCATTGAAAAGGGTCCATTTAGCCTACCCTGTTTTATCGCTCTAATCAGCAAATGGCGGGGTCATATTTCTGCTGTCAAAATTGTATTTCCCTCCAAAGTCTTAACCCTTGAATCCAAGTCACACACTCTCTGATGCAAAGTAATGATTGTCCTAACTATCCGATTAGCACATTATGAACATGTCTTTGGTCATAGTGTACATATCATAACTCACATCAATGTTTTCTGCTATATTATTTCAATGATATGGTTTAACAATTTAAGTTATGCAAACAGCGCTGATTGTTTGAGTCTATATGCAGTAGGCCTATGCTGTCGGGCAATTGTGGAATTGTCCCAGATGCACGTTAAGATTAACCTCAGTAATAGGGCCATGTGGCATACAGTGGAATGTGGATCAATGACAGGGTATTTTTAGCCGAACAGGACTCGGTGGTGGTAACTGATACTCATTAAATGCGATAAAACGCTGGAGCAAAACGGACCACAGTTTTCTTGGCATGATGATCAAAGTTACTTTATCTAGTTAAATTCTACCCAAAGAAAATAAATTAAGACCCTTTAAACAGCCGTCATGGCTTTGTTTCACCCTCAGTAAACTTTTATCATTGTTGCTCACACAGACTAATCTGAAGGATGATACCACATCTTTCTTTCTTCTGCTGGGTTATTGCACCAGGCTGACTTAATTGGTTGATGTAGGATATTTCACCATCAGTGGGTAATTTGACCTGAATTTGAAGCCTGATGTGGTCAATGATGAAATGTTTGGATGTGAAATAGGATACACGTTAAAGGCTACAGTTTACATATATCTATAACAATATACTGAAGTGTTAATTATAAATCTAATTTTAATCAGAATTATTTCAGCTCAGAACTTGCTGTTAACAATGCCCTAATGCACGTTCATGCCAAAAATCAAGGTTCTAATGTCAACGGTTCTCCTTATTTTGCCGACGAAAGGATTCGAATGGACTGACTCACTGACTCATTACCGGACAATTTGCGATCTGTAGCCTACTTCGTAGGAACATGCTTCTGCCCAGCCACGTTGAAATCTGGTATACCACAAAACGCAAATAACATTTATGGAGCAACTACTTATTAACTGCTCGTTATTGGGGACATGGACAATACTTCCGAAACATCGGGTAGTACATGTATATTATGTTGCAATAAATACGTACATGAGCAGTGTGACTAACGTCACAGGACCTACGAAGTACAGTAGGCATTAGGACTCGAACGCGAACTGAACTCTTGGAAATCCCCACCCCCAGTTGAAATCCTGCCTATATTAAGATGGGCACCGCCCAAGTCAGAATCGCCACTGATTTTCATCAAAAATCACCAGAAATTTCCATCAAATATAGGTCAGCTCAGAACTTGTTGGTAACAGTCTCCTAATGCGCCTTCATTCCAAAATAAATAACGATCACCGATTTAATTTTACATTTTTTTTTAAAGGAAACAGATTGAATAACATGGCAGTGTGACTAACGTCACAGGACCTACGAAGTGCAGTAGGCATTAGGACTCGAACGCGAACTGAACTCTTGGAAATCCCCACCCCCAGTTGAAATCCTGCCTATATTAAGATGGGCACCGCCCAAGTCAGAATCGCCAGTGATTTTCATCAAAAATCACCAGAAATTTTCATCAAAAGTAGGTCAGCTCAGAACTTGTTGGTAACAGTCTCTTAATGCGCCTTCATTCCAAAATAAATAACACTCGCCGATTTAATTTTACAATTTTTTAATTAAAGGAAACAGATTGAATAATATAGGTTCAGTAGATTTCAAGCTTTACGTGTGAAAATACATTTACATCTCTTTAATGGTTTTCAGTGCCCTTGTACAGGATCAAACAACTTTTTGAATCACATTATTTTCCCAACAATACAACAAATTTTTATATATAGTACTATAGTAGAAAGGTAGCATTTATGTAGTTTACGGTAATTCAACTCAAGACCAACACCTTCTATGCACAAGATAATAATGATTCTATGTCATTCTCCTGAGCATAACCGGTACAAAGACGAATAAATAGCGTCTCTACATCACGTTGTTATCTAGATATATGAGACAACACATTTTGGGCATCGGCAATCTGATGAATGTACTATTCCGGTTTTCTTGTTTCACATTATATTCTATGGTGGTTGATCGGGGATTTTCTTCATTGATAAACGTTAAACCACCTAGCTTTAACTAATTCTGCTAGGCTGTCGTCATTCAGACTGTACAACCTACACAGTCCAGAGAAAATACACCGCACATTCTTGTACACCCAGGCTTATCACATTTGATGGCAAGTTTAGCGGGCTGTTTAATGTCTAAGCTAGGAAATGTTCCAGGGTAGTTGACAGGCATAATATACTATAGTATCTGCTATACAGGACACCGACCACTGTAATTTGATGTGACAGCAGCACGAGTACAAACCAGCCTTATCTCAGTGGGCTTGGATATAAATCACTGTTAAATACCACAAGGCTCCGATAGAGCCTCTCTCTGTGTTTGTTCCAAGGACAAGCCTTAATGACTTTTAAATCCACTGATAAGGAGTTCCCGGGGCTTCATGGTCATAAAAGGAACATGATACTGTTAAAGGCCACATGGATGGTATGTATCTGTAACAATATACTGAAGTGTTAATATTATATCTAATTTTAATCAGAATTATTTCAGATCAGAACTTGCTGGTAACAATGCCCTAATGCACGTTCATGCCAAAAATCAAGGTTCTAATGTCAACGGTTCTCCTTATTTGCCGACGAAAGGATTCGGATGGACTGACTGACTCACTCATTACCGGACAATTTGCGATCTGTAGCCTACTTCGTAGGAATATAGGTTCACTAGATTTCAAGCTTTACGTGTGAAAATACATCTACATCTCTTTAGTGGTTTTTAGTGCCCTTGTCCAGGATCAAAACAACTTTTTAAATCACATTATTTTCCCAACAATACACCAAATTTTTATATATAGTACTATAGTATAGAAAGGTAGCATTTATGTAGTTTACGGTAATTCAACTCGAGACCAACACCTTCTATGCACAAGATAATAATGATTCTATGTGATTCTCCTGAGCATAACCGGTAGAAAGACGAATAAATAGCGTCTCTACATCACGTTGTTATCTAGATATATGAGACAACACATTTTGGGTATTGGCAATCTGATGAATGTACTATTCCGGTTTCCTTGTTTCACATTATATTCTATGGCAGTTGATCGGTGATTTTCTTTATGATAAACGTTAAACCACCTCAGCTTCGTTGTGCAAACAGCGCTGAATTTTTGAAGGTATATGCAGTAGGGTATTTTTAGCCGGAGAGTAACTGATAGGCCTACTCATTAAATGCGATAAAACGCTGGAGCAAAACGGACCACAGTTTTCTTGGCAATGATGACATGTTTGGATGTGAAACAGGATACACGTTACAGGCTACAGCTTACATATATATAACAATATACTGAAGTGTTAATTATAAATCTAATTTTAATTAGAATTATTTCAGATCAGAACTTGCTGGTAACAATGCCCTAATGCACGTTCATGCCAAAAATCAAGGTTCTAATGTCAACGGTTCTCCTTATTTTGCCGACGAAAGGATTCGGATGGACTCACTCATTACCGGACAATTTGCGATCTGTAGCCTACTTCGTAGGAATATGGGGACAGAATCGATATGGAAACCTTCACGGAAGTGCCCGTGACAAGTGCTGAGTGAGGTTTGTGTATCCCATCATGCCTTGTACATCCGATGAACATTCTGTTAGTTGCCAATGGTTGTCCAAGATTGATCTTTGAGACAGCTGATCAGATTGTGTGTTGATATTACTGTTCTAGTACACCATCATGTCATCGGAAGATACTGAATCCAAATTTATCTTGTTTCATTCTCATGCTTGTCTAAGAGGTTTCGATATCTTTCACATGCAAACAAGTTGATGGTAAACAAGTCCCCTATATACCAGTCTTTTATTGAATTACTACTTGAACAAGAGCATATCCAAAACTGACAATGACAATGACACATGACAATGACACATGACAATGTGGCTTTTTATATTCAATATTTCGTATGAAGGAGAGAATCTAAAAAATAACATGGATTTCAATGGGATATTAGGATTGAGTCAAAAATGTGCAGTCAGTATGCTATCGGAAAAAAAAGAATTCACATGTATCGCAACACTGATTGAAATTAGCCACAAAAATGACCCATTCGCCATGCCGATTTCTGGCAATAAAGAATGAAGTATGAATCGCATGTTAAAAGATAGGAACAAATCTCAAACTCAAAGTGTAGATATGCTGAAAATCAAGAGTAAATTTGAGTTTTTCCATCAGATAGGTGAAATTTTAGTTGTTGATGCGAGTTTTGAGGGATATATTAAGTTCATTATTACTTCTCAATCTGTGACATGCACAAAAAAAGTTAATCCTTTGAAGCTCTATGGGAAACGCGTCTTTGTTAGAGGATTAACTTATATTTTATGCAAGTGGAGGATTTATTTGAATGTTCATTTGTCTACAAATGTCGGAATTGTGGGATATATCGGTCACTTCCGGTAAAGGAAATATAACGAACCCCCTCAGGATAAATTGTTGATTCTTTTGAGTATAGGCGCATTTGATTTGCCATACGAATGTCAGGCTCCGCGATTAGATCATTAGGATCGATTGAGGAAGCAAAGGCTTGATCAGGGGCGTTCTAGTGGAGCTTGATATTGTCTTGTCACAACCCATTTCTTAAGAAGAGGTAAGATTTGCTTTTGGTACACTTACCTTTGACGATACCAGCTGACCTTTGACCCCGGATTCGATACCCTCTGATTTTGCCGCAGTCATACATTTCCGGAACTTTTTGTTCAACTTATACCTGTTCTGGATACATACTTGAAAGACAACGGCTGAAAATAGAATGAGTGATATTAGGTCAAGGGAAACACCAATCATTACGAAATGTTGTCGAAACATCAAAAATGATGTGTTAAATCAGAAACATGTCGCGTGTAGTTATCGTATCTACGGGGTACCCAGCATATTTGGAAAGTAATTTCCCTCGACGATATACCAGTAGGTACGTGTATTCTTGGGAAACTCCCATCCTGGCTGCTCGTGTAATTGAGCACCGACATCTCTCTGATGATATATGCATCTTGTATGAGGGAATTGATGCGGAGGAATTATGCAACAAGTGAGAATGCAAAATACTTTGTAACATTGTCACCAAACGAGGCTGCGATAAATACTTTGTAACATTGTCACCAAACGAGGCTGCGATAAATACTTTGTAACATTGTCACCAAACGAGGCTGCGATAAATACTTTTGCAGTATATTTTATACCCGTTTACTCACGAGATGGGAAACTTGGAATGTTGTGTTAATTTTCAATCAAATAGGTCTAATCCAAACTTATATCGGGGTTATTTCTTTTAGCATTTCACTTACCTGTATTGACTTACCTGTAGGGTTTGGAATGACTTACCTGTAGGGTTTGGAATGACTTACCTGTAGGGTTTGGAATGACTTACCTGTAGGGTTTGGAATGACTTACCTGTAGGGTTTGGAATGACTTACCTGTAGGGTTTGGAATGACTTACCTGTAGGGTTTGGAATGACTTACCTGTAGGGTTTGGAATGACTTACCTGTAGGGTTTGGAATATTTGTTGGCCGATTTCGGTCTTGTTTGTGATAAATAAATAATCCATTGGCGGTGGAACTACAAAATTAAAAGAGAATGGCACATAAAAAAAAGAAAATTGCGAATAGAAACGGTGCTGAAAAGAGATGCAAGAATATAGAATGAGTGTCATATGTTGCATATGGTCGATTATAGAACAGTAACTCCGTTGCACAAATCGCTATTTTGTAAGGGTCCCAACCCAAAGACCCGCTGACTGCCCCTGCCTTGCAATTAATATAACCCACATACTAGTATGTTAAACTATATATTTATCCGGATGTGGATGATACTAGCTTTATTCGTAAGAGTCGAGAAGAATATGAATCAAGAGACGTATGGAGCATCGTGGTATCATTTCCAACACAGTCCGAAGGGGAGGAAGATAGGACCATGATATTCTCTAAGCCAATGATAATAAAAGCCTGACCGAAGAAGATGGGATCATGACATCATAGACAATCATGGTTATACTATCACAGATTGGCCGAGGGAAGGTGATATACTGAAATCATCTACAGCCATGGTACAGAATCTTTTACAGACATGGTTCTTTATGACAGGCTGATTGACGAAGACATCATCCAATTACATGGTTCCATTATCACAGCTTGACCGATGAAGATCGGATCATCTACAAACATGGTTCTAATATCATAGCCAGACTGTTACTATCCCAAGTCTGGTCCAGGGAAGATGGGATCATGGCAACATCTCCAGCCATGGTGCTAATATCGAAGCTTGACCGAAGGAAGATGGGATCATGGCATCATCTCCAGCCATGGTGCTAATATCGAAGCCTGGCCGAAGGAAGATGGGATCATGGCAACATCTCCAGCCATGGTGCTAATATCCAAGCTTTACCGAAGGAACATGGGAACATGACATCATCTCCAGCCATGGTGCTAATATCGAAGTCTGGCCGAAGGAAGATGAGATCATGGCAACATCTCCAGCCATGGTGCTAATATCGAAGCTTGGCCGACGGAAGATGGGATCATGGCAACATCTCCAGCCATGGTGCTAATATCGAAGTCTGGCCGAAGGAAGATGAGATCATGGCAACATCTCCAGCCATGGTGCTAATATCGAAGCTTGGCCGAAGGAAGATGGAATCATGGCAACATCTCCAGCCATGCATGGTGCTAATATCCAAACCTGACCGAAGGAAGATGGGATCATGGCAACATCTCCAGCCATGGTGCTAATATCCAAGCCTGGCAGAAGGAAGATGGGCAACATCTTCAGCCATGGTGCTACTATCGAAGCCTGCGTGAGGGAAGATGGTGGGATCATGGCCTCATCTACAGACAAGGTTCCACTATCACAGTCTGGCCGAGGGAAGATGGGATCATGTTTGCCTTGATTCAAATATTTTAATTCGTGAATGGGATTTCTATCAGACATGGTGTACGTTGTAATGCTTTTTGAAATGTAAATTCTAAGAGACGCAAGCAACGCCATGTCTCTTTATCTTAATCCTGACATCAACTGTCGACAGTATATAGCTTCATAATCAGATGATGGTATCAGTAACCACTTCTCTAAGATTTATTGCCAACTACTTGGAATTTACATGGTTGTGACAAGTTGTTCGGAAAAAATCTGAATATGATTCAACAGAACAGAAATATAGAACTAGTTATACTGACTGCTATCTGCTTCTTAGGCCAACCATATAATTAACTCCATATGCTAGAAATCGTGTGCTAAATTGGGTATATAATTTCAAACCTACACGAGGCTTCCTCGGGAGACACGTGTTGTTCGGTTGTTGAAACCATAGAAGAAAGATTTTAAAACAAGCACTAACTAACACATTCCGAAGATACAGTCTGCCAAGAAAAATTGCAGAATAAAACAAGAGGCCAAATTGACAGCCAATTATCGCTGTAAGCAGCTCAAGATGCGGACAACCCAGACAGTTCGTAACGGTACAGACTACACAGTGACGCAAGGCCACTTATATACCATATGGAATCGTATCTCAAGAGTCAATAGACCGCGAGTAAAATTCCACTGGAAGAGTTTACAGATGGTTGGTTACTGTTTAGACGCAATCGTATTCCAGAGTTTCTGTTGTCCGTGCTGAAGGACTCCAGTTTAAGTTTGGTAAAAATATTTCAATTTTCCTATGATTTATTTGGACGAGCTTTCATTGAACCCACCCACTGCCCTCAGGGGCATGTCCCCACCCCAGGGGATCTGAATCGACCCTCATACGCCACGGATTAAGAAGTGAAACCCACATGAGCTGACCCTTAAGAAGTGAAACCCACATGAGCCGACCCTCATACGCCACGGATTTCACCCCATGGCTCATTCACCCCCATGGGTTCATTCACCCCCATGGATTAGTTCATAGGGATAGAGAGATCGTGTGCCCTTTCTATACTACTCATCGCGCACTACTCATCGCGCATGCGCAGTCCACCCATTCTACTGTAGGGTGCAAGCCTGGCCCATGGAATCTCAGGTAGCGAAAACCCCAGGTCTCTCGGCCCACCCTATCCCGCGCCACACCTATAGGGATAGGGAGATCGCGTGCCCTTTCTACTACTACTCATGGCGCATGCGCAGCCGACCCATTCTACTGTAGGGTATAAGCCTGGCCCATGGAATCTCAGGTAGCGAAAACCCCAGGTCTCTCGCCCCAGCCTATCCCGTGCCACACCTATGCGACCCGCTGTGCAGTGAGTAAAGTGGAGGAGGAGGAGAAGGAGTCGCTGTGCAGTGAGTAAAGTGGAGGAGGAGGAGGAGGAGGAGGAGTAGGACACGCCACGGATTATACTAGGGAGATGTATTGCGCCTTGGTTTTAATTATTTCAGAATGCGAGCTTCTTAACTCTCTTGGTCCTGCCGGCCAACCAATCGGTACCATCATATCATCTCGGTCTATCAGGACCCATCTCTCTTCGGTTCAAGGTTTACATTAGTTGTACAAGACGATCAGTTTCCCTGTCGTGTTACAAGACACGGATGATTGGATAGGCCTTGATATTAGAGGAGCGGAAGTCTGATTAATCATTCTCCCTATGCGAGGTGAAAATGCAGCTGATAGCTGTTGTATATCTGAACACATTTACCATTGAAAATCGATACAGACTATGCGCATGTGCGTCGCGTTTTTCATACACAATGCAGTCAGAGGGTGTTACACGGACAGTTTAGGAGGTTACAAAATCTGACTACGGGAGAATGTCTGGCATACAAGCGTCTAGTTCAGCCGTCGTCCATCAAAGAATTTCCGCGCCCATAAAATAAAGCATAAGTACCAAATTTAAAGAATAGTATACATAACAAATAGGCTAGTTTGATGCAAGAGGGAAGCGGTCAACAGTTTCCAATGATGCTGGCAAGACATCATGATGTTCCAAAAATATCAAATCCGTATCGCTGATCAGTATTCTTAATCCATTTGATTTTCCTTGTAAAAGTCTTTATCTGGAATATAACGTATCTCAGTTACGCTTTGATTGTATTACTGTTCATATAAACACTATGAATATATTGTCGTACATGGGTTCACACGGCCACTAGCCCCGGGTTAAAGCGGAATCAGATACAAGTTACGAAACGTAACGCTATAAATCTTGCATGCTAAACGCTCGTATTTTGCTATACGATGAAAGACGCTTTCGCTAAGAAGGAACCAGGGTTGTACGAGTATTAAGTACTTCCCAGATGTCCAATCACAGTTGCTGTGTGCGTCACGTGGCTAAAACTTTAATCCTTTTTGGCACGAAAATGCGAGCTCTCTGTGCGACCGTGTGTTATCCCATAATTGCATAATAGTTGAGCCCATAGTAGAATAATGGCCGTGTGATTGGTAGTATCAGTAGGTCTCGGGGTTCGAGAGGCGTCACTTGACGTGACGTGACGTAAACTAAAAAATAAAGACTCGGCTCGGTATTTCAGCCAGAGGCGCGTACCTCTGGAGGAGCGAGAGATTGAAAAGTTGAATATGGCAACGAAAGCATGACGGGAGTAGAAAATTATCCATATTAATTTTTCTCTTCTTTCGTCTCTCGGATCATAAAAGCGAGACAAATAGACCCGATCCTTCCACGCATAGATTCACGTCTTATAGGCATCTCGTGTTGATAAACGAAAGAAACTGCACGAAGGTCGATATGGTCTATGCTTCTGAAAGTGGAAAGTTTCATGTGATCGTAACGTGATACACAACGTGAATTAGTAGGTCGTGAACTCGGCCCACATTTACCTATTTGGTATACACCTGATATTATCTTGAAAGTTTCCTATGGCGGCTGAAATATAGGCAGCCTATTTGCCTGTGATATCAGTCTAGTCCATTTCATATACCATGAACCAAACATGCATCAATCAAACAAAGGAAAATAATAGTTTGCATATTAAATCGGTATAGTTGCTCGGACCAACATTCGGAGACATTACGTTTAGTGTATATTACACGAATTTCATGCCATTTGTGCGTTTTCTAGAAGTTTTTGCAGCAAATTGTAATCCAACTCAAATCGTGCAGATTTTGCCATAAATCAATATTTATATACTCCTACTAACTACGGCATCTGCTGTTTTATTGATATTATGAGATAAACATGATCAAATACCACTTAAACCGACCATGCCAAGTAATAATATAACAAAGACAATATGTTTATTGCATGTCTACAGCTCGACATGAAGTGTTGGAAAGCTTCTGTCCCGAAGCTATCCGCTTGCGTCATTTGTTGATAACTGTCATTTTGAGAACAGAACCATGCTGTATGGCGGAGGATGAGCTCTTGAAGATTGGGAGATTCACAATCTAGGTAAACCAAGCTGTTATATATCAAGGAAATAAACGGAGAATGATCTCCAGCACGATATATGAAATATGCCTGAACTGTTGACATCAAAATGTATCTTTCTCCAGAATAATATACGTGATAGAGAGAACATCAATTCTATTCTTCATTTTCGTCTCAGATACCAAAATCTGTCTATTTCAAATACAGGGCTTGCTCTCCCTTCCCAATACTAGGGACAGACAATCTTCATGAAGTTGAAGGTTCCTAAGCAGAAATAATTGCGGTACCAGTAACATTGGCAATTAGGTGGCGCTTTAGCACAATCAGTACCGGTATGTAACCATAGTATTCAGATGAACACTCACACGTAAGCAAATATGACAAATCGAGCGTATATGGAGTTTTCTTGAGATCACACCTTTTGAGTGATAACATACGGAAAGCTGGGGGTCGACCCCCGGTCTACACTATACATTTTTTCTTCGCAAGACATCAGTATAGAAAGCTTTACAGAATATATTTGAAATATCTGCAGGAGGATCCATTATACGATGATAAACACGAAAGTGACATAAGCTGTTATGAGCGTAGATCCATTAATGAATGAAAGAGAAGCACAAACAAATCCTCCCCAGTGCCTTACAGGAAATAAATAACCACGTGACGTAGAGGGTTGGCTTACAAATGAAACACTTCAGAACTATATGTCAGGGTATCATTCCACCCACTCCGTTATATATATCACAAGCAATGCAATATAAACACAAAAATATAGGACCGAGAAGAATGTAACATATTTCTGTATAATATCAAAGTCTACAATTTTGTCAATATTTGTCGAAAGTAAACGGTCCTAAGATACCTAATGTACTATTAAGGCGAGAAAGGATCGGTCACGTGGTCAGTGACATTGAGGTGTTGACACAGATTAGAGATAATATAATGTTAAATAAGATCCACGCGCACTTTGTCCGTCTGGCAGCTGTAACCTCCAAATACATGAGCCTATAAATATGAAAGTGAAAAACACGCTTGAAAAATTCAATTACCAGGAACATACGCTCATGAATCCGCTTGTGTCCCTGTGTCTCTTACTCTTCTTGGAGACACAAGCCAGTTTATGAGCATATACGAAACATGGTAAACCTTTTGTCCACCAAACGATGTTGGAAATTTTGATGAAAACCCCCCAGGCTTCGTTGCTATGTTTTGGATATAGGTACTTTACATATATTGTTCCGTCATGTTCAGACGGCTGAGTAATGGGTTTCTGGTGCATACTGGCATATGTGTATAGTTGCTAGATCCTCCTGGCATATGTGTATAGTTGTTATATCCTACTGCCATATGTGTATAGTTGTTAGATCCTACTGGCATATGTGTATAGTTGTTAGATCCTACTGGCATATGTGTATAGTTGTTATATCCTACTGGCATATGTGTATAGTTGTTAGATCCTACTGGCATATGAGTAAAGTTGTTAGATCCTACTGGCATATGTGTATAGTTGTTAGATCCTACTGGCATATGTGTATAGTTGTTAGATCCTACTGGCATATGTGCATAGTTGTTAGATCCTACTGGCATTTGAATATAGTTGTTAGATCCTACTGGCATATGTGTATAGTTGTTAGATCCTACTGGCATATGAGTATAGTTGTTAGATCCTACTGGCATATGTGTATAGTTGTTAGATCCTACTGACATATGAGTATAGTTGTCAGATCCTACTGGCATATGTGTATAGTTGTTAGATCCAATATTCAGCTTTCCGCAACAACCACCCGTACTTTTACGCCTGGGAAACGGGATTACTGGAAGCACCCTTTAACCCAACCCTGGGACTATGGGCAATTGACACCGTTAATTGGGTGACCGAATGATGGAAATGCCTGGTTGGGAAAGGAAATTGAGAGATGGGATAGAAAATTCCGAGGATCTCCCTCAAAGTCTCATCACATGGACATGGGCCACGAGGTCAAGCTTGAGAAACTCCCACCAAGCCTCGGCGCGCTGCAAGGCAATGAGATTGCAGACCAAGAGGAACTGCAGCAAAGAGACTGAATTACGTGTGGTACCATATAAGTTAGCTAAATAATATATAGCCCTCAAGAGTATGAGGGCTATAGGTCGGCCCCAGTCACCTCCAGCGAGGGTTTTAGATAATTTTATTACGAATCGCCCACCTCTGAACCTGCCGTACATCTAAACTCTATCCCCTCCTGCGCACTATTTCAAAATCTTGCACACTATTGTGAAATATTAACGAATATATCGCCGTCTGAATTTTCCAGTCGGAAACTTCTAGCTCTCTGCGCGCCATGTTGGTGACGTCACTCTATACGGTTAACATGGCGCGTTTAAAGTGGAAGTCGTCTGGGAAATTCAGACGGCGATATATTCGTTACTATTTCACAATAGAGTGCAAGATTTTGAAATAGTGCGCAGGAGGGGATAGAGTTTAGATGTACGGCAGGTTCAGAGGTGGGTGATTCGTAATAAAATTATCTAAAACCCTCGCTGGAGGTGACTGGGGCCGACGTATAGCCCTCATACTCTTGAGGGCTATATTATTTAGCTACATCTAAGTGCGAGGGTTTGGGAGTCGGCCACACCTCATCTGCGCACCCCAGTCAAATCAAATCTGGGGATATTTAATTGGACACGTGCGAACTGCACACCTAGGCTAATGGGCAAAGAGGTTGGGGATGTGATGTTCCGTTTAGATGTCCGAGTATATATACAGCATATATGCAGGTGCGTATACTAATACCACCACTGCATGAAACGCCGCAATCTGAGACATGAGCTTGGACCTCTGAACTATTTTGTCAAAATTGTGAATGAACCTATATGGGATGATCTAAATGAGCTGGTCTAAACGATAGAATTTAACCAAGGACTCAACAAAAAGCTATCCTTAATGGCGACACGGGAAAGAAACACAGAAAAAATTGATACATTTAATTCTAACCAAAATAATGAATCATCAAAAGTAATGATATATATTAATGCATAAAATTGCCCAACGTCTATAATTCTGAACTAGCGAAGCGAATAGACTACTTCCCAAAAACATATTTTGAATATTGCCGCTAGCCATACAGTGATAACATCATAGCTACGTCAGTATCATCGTGTAGTTGTTTGTAGGCCGCTCAGAGGACATTATCTTAACCCATAATACATGACCCGTTAATATCTGAATGTCTTGCACGTATATTACATCTTATTTGGGTTAATCAGCTATGGTTTGTGACAGAACTTTGAATACTAAATATTGTGGATTGAGAGCTATCGGTTTTACCTATTTCAGATTTGGCAAAGATTGTATAAAATCCACATAACCACCAATAACGTTCCACGCCGATCATTATTTATATATATCTTCTCTG
>JAVTVY010039497.1:0-16678 GCA_036873755.1 Hanleya hanleyi | reverse complement strand
TATAATATAAACAATGCTTCAAAGAAGTTTGAAGTTATTTACGGATTACTTTATTTACGGACTTCTTTATAATCAAGAAGATTATATGCCAATGAATGGAAAGTGATCAAAATTTCCGCTGCATGAAAGCGGTAAAAATTTTATATTATATTATTTGATCACTTCATCATCACTGCCGATATATTCCGATAGATTACTAGACATTCGAATTTGAATTGAAAATATTTAATTCATAAAGATTTTATACAAAACTGAACATTGAAATAAAAAATATTTCATTCATAACGATTTAGTCAAAACTGAACTTTCAAAAAGTACATTATCACAGAAAAAAAGTATTGAGGAAAATTGACGATATTGCGGTCGGTAGGGCCACATAACACCGTGCCATTCCATTCTTACATTCTTATTTATTTTATCTGCCGATGTTTAACTAAAAAGTAATCTCCCTTGAATTCCTAGAACTCTCCTACGTGCAAACGCAAAAAAAATTCAAGGTGAGGAAACGACCGTGACTGCGATTCACGGTAGGTATCCAAACAGATCTCTACCAGTGCAAACGATCTCTACCATCTGCACAACGATCTCCACCAGCTAATATTACGGGTTTACGAATAGTGGTATGTACCAATTTCAGCTTATTTTGCCAGGAAGACCTGAGTAATACTCGGAATGATATAGCGCAGCGTACGCCTAAATGTACGAGGAAATATATTTCGCTCTTGTTTCAAACGTGCGTCCTCTGATTATTTCATAATCAGGGACACCGATCGCCCCATCGACGATTCAGTATTGAGAATGTGATGAAATTTTCCGGTCTTTAATGTCTTCAATTGAAATCCTGATAGAAAGGGGCTACTTTATAACGAAATATTGTCAAATTCCAGTCAAATTTCACATATACGGGTAAAAATAAGCAAGTTTATGTGAAAATATGTGTGCTCAATGTACTTTTTGGAAATTAGAATTACAAAGATCTCTACCAATTCCTGAAAACTATCTCTACAGGTTCGGTGCATGGAAAGTGTTGGACAAAAATCTACAAATCAAGTCGTATGAACAGGCCTAGTAGAACCAGAGATGTATTGTGCGGATTTGTCTGATGCCAAGTTGCACACGCACGCACGAAAGATGATCGAGTCAGTTCGGTCTTGTCATTGGGAGCTCGGTGAATTACGTACCGATACACAATGTGACCTTCGTCCGAAGGTTCGAAGTGAGAACGAAGAAATTGGCTTGATATAGAAGATATCAACACTCTTAAAATGAAAGCGTTTTATTTAACATTATTAATGTCCGAGGAGTTACACCATCATATAAGCTGTTATATTTGTAACACTCTCATAAAGTGTTGAAAAAATATCTAACATTATACTACACTTTACTAGGCTGAATTTAACACTTGTACAGTGTTGTATTGCTCATCATACTGCAATATAATGCCGGATATAAAACTTTTTTTTCAACGCTTTTTGTCAATTCTCGGACATTTATAGTGTTAAATACAACAATTTCAATTTAACACTTTCTGAGAATGGAAACATTGTCCAGTGACCAACCCTAGATTTTGTGGTGTGAGTAGCGGAGGTGTTGATCAGTAGAACAACTTAAATAAATTAAATGGTATAGATCTAGATTTTTCTGTATATACCCGCGAATATCATCACGTCACACGTGTTTTTGCCAAAATCATGGAAAATACATTTTCTGCGCAGCAAGGCAAGGAATTCGAGGCATAGGCCTACAGATATATCCGTGTGCATTGTTTTTATTGGATCATAAACACAACGGAAAGTCGATAATAAATGAATAAATTTTATCTGAATTTACATTTAATCCAAATGTATAGTGTTGAAAACTGCATTTTAAGACTACGAAACAATCTCCAAACTCAGAAACCGTCATGTGAGCTATGCTGATATTTTTAACACTGTTTCCCGTCATGCGATCTTTTTATCATCGAATAATTGTGTGGGTCGTCGATCTACTTTTTTATGTAAAAAGCTTCAAGAGTTTCTATCTCCATAGTTTTTGCGAGGTCATTAACTCCCCTGATAACATCTCTCATCGGAAAGATGAAATGTGTGTTACGGCAATAGAAAATATATGTACACAATTTGTGAAAGTTCTACATCGATCGCTTTATGATTACGTATAGTTATGACATGAAATTGGAATTCGTATAGCATGTACTATTTCCTGAAAAAAAATGACCTAAATGGAGTCAGTTTATTTTTTCTATTTCAACCGCACCACGTATAGGCCAAACTGCCGCCTTATCGTACCATCTCTTTTTTTCAATTTCAAATCGCCTTTATTTGTGTACCGGTAAATGTATCTTTTTGTCCAAAGCATCAGCGTGCTGATAGCACGTTGTTCTTTTCCCCCAACGTAATCATGTTAGGGAGACCCTTATCAATAAATATATACGAAAATCAATAAAGACAAAATCATATTACCATGTTTGAGCGATCTCGCTCTATAAAATGGAGGAAAAAAGGGTCGTTTTTACTCAATAACTTTGATTCCTTCGTCATCAATGCTCCAAAACTTCAGGCGCATTAATCTATTGTTCCTTGTCCTTTAATTAATTTGCCATTTTAAGAACCAGTCAATGTTGTTTCAGTAGCGTGACCCATATTTGGCCTATTAAATTAGATAAATAACAAGTTACTTTTTAGCAAACGACCTCTTTTACCTCCATTTTAGCGGGATCGCCCTAACATGGTAATATGATTTTGTCCCGGGCTTGATTTCCCTTGTAGACTCATTGGTTTCAGCGTATAAATCCCCCAGAGTAAGTCTATCCCAACACTGTAAGCGCTGATAGAGATCGTTGTCAACTTCAGCACAGAAAAACATGCATATCACAAACTCATGGTAGAGATCGTTGTAAAATGAATAGTGATTTTGATTGAAATTCTTCTCCCAATCAAACAGGACGACTTTGAGGCTTAATTATTTTAGTTACTTGAACAATAAGCCATAATTAAAGGGACAAACACAGCTGGTGTACAGTCAGATATGCCCTAAAATAGACCATTCTTTGATGATGGAGTCGATTCTCCTAATCGACATGGCAATCCTGTGTCCCAAATTAAAAAATAACGAAAATACATCAGGCTTTAGCTTGCACGTGCTATAAATCTAGATACTCATATGGGTACGCTGTGCTATGTGATTTACAGACCTTTTCGGTGCTTGGCTGATTATTTTGCCTTGACCGGGCATGCTCCTCGCCAACATCTAACAATTTATCGCTTCACGCACCGGTAGAGATAATTTCAGTACGGGTAGAGATCGTTTGCACTGGTAGAGATCTGTTTGGATACCCACCGTGCGATTGTTGGCAGATCGTAATTATTACAGCACGTAATATTAGGGTGGGGAAAATGTCGCTGGGGAAAAATGTCGTGGGGGGGAATGTCGGTGGGGAAAATGTCGCGAGGGAAAATGTCGCTGGGGGATAATGTCGGTACCCCCATATAAATATAGCCATTAGTCAAATTCGGCACGTCCTTCACCAATCATTAAAATTAATTGTGTGAGAGTGATACAATCTGCTCCCAAATACCTATGAGCAGCGGTGCAGATCATATCCAGCACCGTGCTACCTGATAAATTCTCTCTTGTCTTGGCTATACGGAAAAGCACTTCTGTGACAAAACCAATAATGTCCTCTACGTTAAAATCTGGGCTAGCTTCTGTCTCACTGGGCAAGGTTTCAGGGACGTGATTGCTGGACAAAGGGGGGTTGTGAACTTGGTCTTGAGTTTCAATATCAGGAATTTTAGGTGTTGCAGTGGAATTATTTGGAACAATAGGTCTGTTGGGGACAAAAGGCTCTGTAGATTCGACAGGCTGAGGCTCAACAGTGCGTGACTCGGTATTGACAATCTTTACAGCCGCAGCATAAGAGACCTTTTGAGTTGTTTTCACATACTGGACTTTGCTTTGTTTGCAGTTTTACGGGAAGAGCACCCCCATATGCACTGGAGTGTTCAGTAGAACCACATTTTACACATTTAGGTTTATTTTCATTTTCACATTCTTCATATCGGTGGTTTCTCCCACACCTCGGGCATCTTGTCTGACCCTTGCAGTCGCCTGTCATATGCGAAACACGTTGGCACTTGTAACAGCGCACGACAGGGGGGATGTAAGGTTTAACTCTAAATAATCGGTAGCCTATACAGACTTCAATGGGAAGTGTCCCAGAGTTGAAATTCTCTAGCATAGACATAGAAGGGGTTTTATCCCGCCCCCTAGTGAGGCGCTTAGCACTAAGTACATTGTATTTGAGATCTTTTAGTTCATTTACCAGTTCTTCTTAAGACTGAAGAATGGTTTGACGCTGACAAAGAGCGTGTATAAATGCTATGCGCGCGGACCTCAGCGTAAGCACCGTCTGTTTCTCGGCGCAATGAATCCGTCAAAATTTAATTTGTGTTTCTTACCTCGCACAAATTTGGCAATATTTAGCTGTCTTTGTCACGGATTTCGATCATTTTTGGACAGAGCTATGTTAACATATACTCACATATATATCTGCGATTTCACGATGGTAGCACAGGGGGAACTTGCAAAATTTACTGGTTATTTCCAAGGTTATGACATTAAGGAAAATAATGCCGTCTAAAAACGTTGTGTTTTTATGTTCAAATTCACTTGCACCCATGGATAAAGGCGATTAAAGACAAATTTGAATATCATTTGATTTATTTACGGCTATTTTGATTGCTCTAATTGCCATACAAGCGAATGATACACCAACAAAATCTAGCGGGTAACACCACGACTTCCTCGTTGAGCGGCCATTTAACCCGAAAAACACCATTTCTCACATAATTTACGTTGGATATGTATATTTTAATTTTATCATCTCTATTCATACATTTGGTAACAAATTAAACAGATTATCACAATTATAGTGAGGACTACGTGTGAAATGATATATTAAACGGGAAAATGTTATGTAGCTAATGTTATTTTTTTTACATGGTTTAATTTTTGTCAGTGACCCAATACAGAAATATATGGGGTCAATAAAATTTATATTACCGGTACACCAGCCGATTTTGTCAGAAGCGGGATAATGAAAAACCCGGTTTATGATCATACGTTTTACTCTTGTATATACAGGACGATACTGATAGTCCATGTATATGTTTAACCACGTATTTAGACAAGAATTCCATAAATTAAGAGATATAGATCCACAGAATAATTTTTTTTTTATATTTGTAAACTATTATTTATTGATTTCTTATTGTTATTATTATTATTTTTTTCAAAATACTTCCTGTATTCTTTTAAACCATAGGCCATGATATAATCTACGCCACTTTTATACCGGACGTGAGTTTTTACCGACAATCACATTCGGCTACATAGTCCTTCGGTTACATAGTCCATTGTAAATATTATTAACGAATCCAACTGATCAATTTCACCAATTCCAAAACGTGACTGAGAACCCCAACACAGATTATCGTATTTTTCATCGTATAAAAATGTGTTATACGGTGGCATAATGCCAATTTGGTATGAAGTTTTGTAAATGGATCAATTTGTGGAATAATATTTTATAGTGAAAATGTTCTAAATTTATTCTTTGTCTCAAAAGATGCGTTTAAAGAAAGCGACAGTGCGAATTCAGATTTAATATATTCTTACCAAAAGAAAATACTATCAATTAATACTAAAGGTTTTTATGCAAGTCTTCTGGTCCCCTGTTTGTTGAAGCCCACACTACGCAAAAAGGCGGATTTCACGTACTGGGGAAATGTATTGCTTATCAATGGGAGAGGCCACTGTTTGCACTTCTTTACATAGATGCCCTCTAGTGTGGATGTTTGTATTTCATAGCGTATGACCCGTACAGTGTAGCTTGGAGAGGCCAAGATGACAAATACATTTACGGGATATATATTATAGATATGGCATCCTATATTTCATATACCCATGCAAAATAGTATGAATATTTAGTAGCAGGAAATGTAAAATAACCAATTATGGCAAGACTGCCTTAAATTTAATCAAATAATATTCTTTGACTATATTCGAGAGGTATGACAAAGTATTTGTATATATGAATATTTATTTAAATTTAACCTATCATTGAAATGCAATGTCGACGTTCCATCAACCGGCTTCCTCCAAGAGGTACATCTCATACTGGTTCATTATGATCTTAAACGTCATAAGAAGGTAATTCTTTTATGTGGCAAATATTAAGATTTGACATCATGAAATAGTAATTCTGATACACTGCAAATATTAAGATTTCATCTAATTTCATCCGGACTGAAAAGAAAACCAAATGAAGCATTATAAGTTATTTCACCGTCTGGTAAATATATGCATATTTCGATGACAGCAAATATTCAGATTATCCCTTTCACTGAGGGTTATACGGGTATGCCATTCCATTTTATATGGTCAGCGAATATATGGCAAAACTGAACTTTTGCAATCAGTTTGGTAAATACTGCAAATATATACAAATGTTAAGGAATGACTGCGCTGTAAATATATTGGAAATATTTTCGTTTACCAACAGTTTAATCTCCTTTAAATGTTGTCAATAGTAATATTTCATTTTGCAAATTAATGCAAATTTGAAAATGGGATATGGTTTTATTGTGTGTTGGTAAATAATTTTTATTTTGATCATTCAACACGCTCTCGTGCATAATGTGTGTGTGTAATACGTGGCATAACACGACAAGTGGAAGAAACTGTGTGGGGTTTCTTTGCTTATTTCATACAATAACAACTACAATGAATTGGTTAGAAAGCTCCACTTCTTGGCGATTTCCACTTCGTCGTTTCAGGAATCAGGAGTCGCCCTGCAGCATAAGATGGAAACGAGGAATCCATGTAATGTATAGGACATCGTAACTCTTCCCAGTACAACGTATAAAATAAGCCACGTGATTCACTGGTTATACACGTAGAAATATTACACAATTCAATGTAATATAATTTACAAAAATATGAAACAGAAGTAAAACTTCATACTGTCCTGTATCAAATTAGTCACAAATGCGGCCTTAATTTACTATCCATATCCGAGTACCGCACACTCTGGGTGGCGAAGAAATTTAACTTCTCCTTGCTGACATTTACACATATTTCAATCTTTGTGCTCTTTTGGGACCCATATGATACATATAGGCGCCCAATAGTTCTGTTCGATTATTTCTGAAAAAAAAAAACAAATTCAACAGCATGCCGTTTCCTCACCCCAACATGTCGAAACGGGGGTATTTTTTCTTGCGTGTACTTCTCCCACAAGCAAAGTTACTGAACTGATTCTAGCTGTACACTGTATGCATGGTTATAACACAAGCAGCACTTTTGTCTTGGCGAAACAAGCACGTTGTGATTGGTTGACCTTAATGTTAGCCCGATAAACGTAATATGATTAGAATTCTGATCGACAGACAGGTCGGGCCTGCAGACAACCGGCGACTTTTACAGGCATTAATCCAAGAAACAACCGTCTTACCAAGATATCCAAAAGATAAACGGGAATATATCATTCGTCTATCGGATAAGCTAATATGAAGGCCCGGCATAACGGCATGGTGAAATAGAAATTAAATCCGAATGGGCGAAGTCAACAATGCCCATACATCTGTATCTTTATATCAGCCATGATCAAATGAAACATATAGAATGCAGTAGCTCCTACAAGAAACCGTCTAGACAGTGATATTTCTGAAATATCCCGATAAGAGAATTTCGGGTGCATTGCATTTTAAACCATTTTAGACCGTACAATCACAGTCTCTGATAGGTATAAATTTAACAAAATATGCACGATATACCGTTCAAAGAATTGAGCCTAAAGCATATTTTGTCAACTTTTGAAAGCATGTCGTATATATCGTTAGTACACTCCACGTTGAAGAATGGGAAGAAAAGTTATTCTGGTGAAGCCGGCAAAGGACCTGCACGCCCCACTGCGCCAGTAGTATACAAAGCGTAAATTTCGGAGGATTTGTGGAGGACGGAATGTGGAAAAAGAAATGTGGGTTGTAAATACGGGTTGTTTGACGTCACACCAGCTTCAATATAACCCCCCACCCTTATGGGGTAGTGTATACGGTTCTCCTCTGGGCACCCGAAATTGTTCTCTTTACTTCCCAACTGCGTATGTGCAGTCTTCTCGCCAAACTTCTCCTTTAGATGATACCCTTTTAGTATGAAAAAACCTCCATACATTAGATCGAGTCTATTTTTCTAATATCTGATGTTACTTTATTGGTAAATTTATAATTGAGTTTTTTCTGACCCCAATAGGGTTGACTGTGGCGATTGAATGCAAATGTGCATGGTGTATACCCACACGGCTCCAGCTAGCCTGTCGACCCGCCTCGGGCGAACTGGCCATCTATTGCCCTCTGGCTATGTTCTTTCAGTCCGTAATAGTGACACAGTACACTATGCATGACAATTATTAACAAAACAATGCAGAATATGAAATATGTCAATTTTTTACTTGTATGTCTCGGTAAATGGTTCTCAGTGGCAGTCTGTTTTGAGTATCTATAGACCAGAGCGTTGTATTTCACTGTTGTGTTTTATTGTCAAATTTCAATCGCCGTTTTGGGACACCGATTTTGTGTAAAATTGGTGTCTAATCAACCGTTTTCTTTGAAATCAGGAATCTATCCTAGCACAATTGAGAATACACAAAATATCGAAATGGACCTGGCGCGGTTCAGTGGGATTTTGGCCATCATGAATATCTCACAGTGAAACATATTCTTATCGACTGTATAGATGTTAAGAGATTCTTTTTATCGAGCAGTTATTTCAGAAGATCTTTTTAGTCGAGTGAGAGAAGACTGTATCTTAGTTTATTTGAGAGAAATCGGTTAGTTGCATAAGTTTTAATGTATGTGCATGTCTTTTGGTGTATTGTGTTGATTACTTCTGATTTGCTGGGTTGTTGACTTGCTTTTATTAGAATACATACAATTTTGTTTGATCTTCGCTATATAGCTGAAATATTGCTGAACGCGACATTAAACCTAGTTAATTTTCTCTATCACTCTCGTTGGCCACCATGAGGTGCGCTTTGAAGTGCCAAGATGAAATGTCACCTACGAAAGAATGTTTTCAGTTAGCTGGAGGATGGCAAAATAAGGAGTCGAAATATCGAGTCAAAATGAGCCGTATACACTCTCAATTACATGTTTAGCGTTAGAACACTAAAAGCGAGGTTCTGTTTGAGCACACGTTCCGGCCTAATCGCGTTTAGGCTGTGAACACATGGAGTTTAGGTTATAAACGCATAGACGACGTTTAGGTTATAAACACATAGGTCTTTTAAATCTAAACACATCAGTTTAAATCCTAAACGCCAAGATGTTTAAACTCTAAATACGTTAAGGCTGAAACGTGTGCTCGAACGGAACCTAACTTTTAGTGTTCTAACCCTAAACATATGATTTACAGTGTACGCTTTTCAGAGCTTTTGAAGTATATTATTTCTTATGGTCTTAATAAGTTCCACTCTCTGAGTCTTAGGGTGTTTGAATAACAGCATCTTGAAGTAGTGGATTTGTACAAAATCGCCTATTTCGAACTGAAAACAGCACATTTTTTCTCCGAAAACACACGAAGCCAGTCTAGAACCAATAAATTTACCCCGAAATATTGGTCGTGTCAGTAGTCAGTTGTTGCCCAAAACATTGCGTATTACACATTATATTATCCCCTCCATCAAATCACACCCAACCTTGGCGAGCCGCGTTGGGTGTTACAATTCTGGTATGCTGTTGTCGGCGGTGTTCGCTTGTCCAATCAGAAGCCGCAATATAAGAAACTACCGTTGTGTGGCGTCAATCTTCAGGGGTGTTCGCCCTTGTTCGTATTCAAAAGTCATTCAACTGTTCTGGTAACCTCTGATGCCATTTACTGTCCAAACCACTCCAATCGTAGTCTTCTCTACGACCGCTTCAATACGGCATCCGACAAGGTCCATTCAGAGCAAAGAGGGTCCCTAGAGATCGATCTAAATGTTCTTCTTACTGAGCGTGACTGAGATACATCATTTTTTTAGATGACGACCCTTTTACGAATATTATCATTGAAAACTGTTGACCGCTTCTCTCTTGCAGGAAACAAGCCTATGTTTATGTATACTATGATTGTCTTTTTGAATTTGGTGCTAATACTGTTACATGAAAAATGGAATAGGTCTTTGGATTATGGACGCGGATATTCTCTAATGGACGACGGCTGGATTATGAATGACGGACTAGACGCTTGTAATTTCTATTACTCCTATAGACTGCGCATGCACACAATGGTGTCACTTGCAATCCAAACCACATCAATCGTAGTCTACTCGCCGAGAGCTCCAAAATCAACCAACGGCCCCGAGACCCCTCCCATCGTATGCTACGGAAAGAAAAATACCCACACACTTATATTGGTTCAGGTAAAGTCCGTTTTACGACATTTTTTGCCTGTAAAGTCCTGCTTTTGCATCCATCCTCCAGTCACGTGGCGAGACACTACATGATCCATTTGGCTTAGGGTTACCCCACCTGGACCCATTTCCCGGGGAGGGGCGGGGGGGGGGGGAGAGGGGAGGGGCTGATGCTCTCCCTGCTCTGATTTGAGAGTATTTCCGAGAATCCCGCAGTGCATCAGATATTTGTATGCATTCCAATTAAAATAAATATATTCCCTTAATGTGCACATTACTGCATGGGACCACTTTTTCCTAAAGAGAGGCATAAGAGAATGCTTGTTCATCTAATCGAAAGTATAATTGATACGACAGTAGTATATAAACAGTATCTGGGAGCCGATTCAGCCGCAGATGGCCACCAGGAGGCGCCACCAGTCTTGTAACGGTTGCTCCCTCACGAGTTCTTCACGCTGATACGTCACTCGGCCCAATCGGACCAGTAGGGCCCCCTCTCGGCCCCAAAACGTCCACCGAGCGCTATTTACCCACTACGCATGCGCACAGTGACACAACCCATACCGCAATGAGCAGGTGTGGGTTTCGCATTAGGTTCAACATTGTCCACTGAGTCAGTATGGGCCTATCCAGACCTCCGTGAACTTTTCAAAAAATATGTTCGCGCAGTCAGAGTTGTCTTCCTTGCCTCCAGAGGGCAGCGCGATCGATGCCGTGATGTCAAAAGGAAATCCCCACAGCCAGCGCCGCCATTTTGTATGTTTATTTTTTGCGGAGATATACTGGACAATAAACGCTCTACCCTGGGATCGCACTGATGCTAGACTGGTCATAATAACATCGTTATGTTTATTACTATAAGTCTTACTTCCCATGGTTTCATGTATTTTATTTTCGTGCCAATACGGTTTTGGGGAAACCTGTATGGCTATGACGAGGGCTCCCCACTTCCCATTTATGTTGGGCATATTGCTGGCGATATTGTCGGGGACCCTGTTCCATGCATTTCATTGACGCACACTGTGACTGACCATCGCATATATGGCAAGGTGAAATTGGGTCGGATTGCCCTGGTGGCAAAAGCTGGAACTTGGGGGAGATAACTCCGGGCTGTCACGTGACCCGGCAGTGACCTTTGACCTTTCGACCCGGATGTGACCTGTGACCCCGGATGTCACGTGACCGAATGTGACGTCATGATGGCGTCAATTTGATAAGTAGTAAAAGAGCATCTGGGCGCCGATTTAGCGGCAGATGGCCGCCAGGGGGTGTCACCAGTATTGTGACGTCACTTCCGGTCCCGGTCGCGTGACCGGAAGTGACCTTTGACCCCTGCGCACCATTATTAATATGCGGTATTGCGCGCATACGCAGGCGTCAAAGGTCACTCCGTGACCGGAAGTGACGTCACAATACTGGTGGCGCCCCCTGGCGGCCATCTGCCGCTAAATCGACTCCCAGATGCTGTTTATATACTACTTACGACAATATAGGTTGGTCAGAAAAGATTTCATGAAAGTTGCACCATGGAATTTCAGATTGAAAAATACACAAAACAGGAACGGACACATTTTCAACATTGTAAGGAAAATCTAGTTCTGGTTTCGTAATTCAGACGAAACTGAATAATTTACTCTTCTTTACCGACCACACGACAAAAGTTACATCACGAAACAGAGTTTGGATTCCGCACTCAGAATGGATCCCTAAGAATGGGGTGATACATGAAGCAGATAAGAACTTGCATGACATATCAAAAGCTTCATGCATTTGTTTACAAAAGTCTTAGTCTGAATACACATTAACCGAGTAAGAGAACAGGGTGACATAAAGGTTAGATACATCATACAATGTGTGCCGTATATGGTTGGCGCTAGTAGACAAAACTTCACAAATAGCCCTCGGGCTAATTCGATTTAGTCCTAGGGCTAAATCGACCAATTGTAATACATTTTCTAAACCCCAGATTATATTCATTTAGTTATCGGACTAAATGATTTAGCCCTCGGATTGATTTGATCCAGTCCTGGACTGAATGATTTAACCCGCGGACTAGATGATTTAACCCGCGGACTAGATGATTTAGCCCGCGGACTAAATGCACTTAACCCTAGGTCTAATTCGATTCACTTAGGGCTAAATTGACCATTTATAATACATTTCCTAAACCTCGGGTTATATACATTTAGCTCTCGTACTAAACGATGTAGCCCTCGGGCTTGAATATTTACCCCTCGGAGTGATTGATTCAGTCCCCAATTCTGCCCGCACAGCCGCATTACATGCCTTTTTGTTCACCTCAGGAGTAAACTTGCAAAACTTGGTATGAACGGTTTCAATTGAGGAACATTCATGAATATCTCAACAGCCCAAATTTCGGAATTATATAAAAGAATTGGTTTGACCACGATATCAAAAATCTTTGTGTACATGTAGTGCTGTATGAATACCAGGCCTGGTACATTAAAACCTATAAGGGAGCAGATTACCGCCGTAAAACCGATGATAGCTTATCCCGCTGCTCTCCATGCAAAGCAAACACAGGCAGGATTTAACCCACAAATTCAGTATGTGTTTACACTTTACTGTTATCATGTCAAAGTGTTATTACTTGACAACGGGCAGTCATTTGGGGTCTGAGACTGACAGCCAAACAAATATGCAAGGATCAAAATGAACAAACGCGCCAACTTTATACCACGTGGCCATCTTCTAATCTTGCTCTTGATTAATATGCAGTCTAGAAACGCACAATTGATTGGACGATCTAGCCCTCGGGCTAAATAATCCAGCCCTCGGACTAAATCATCTAGTTCGCGGGTTAAATCATTCAGTCCGAGGATTGATTCAATCACTCCGAGTTAAATATTCAAGCCCGAGGGCTAAATCGTTCAGTCCGAGAGCTAAATATATATAACCCGAGGTTCAGGAAATGTATCACAATTGGTCAATTTAGCCCTAACTAAATCGAATTAGACCTAGGATTAAATGCTTTTAGTCCGCGGATTAAATAATGCTATCGAAGATTAATTCAGTCAGTCTGAGGGTTAAATATTCAAGCCCGAGGGCTAAATCGTTCAGTCCCAGAGCTAAATGAATGTAATCCGGGGTTTAGGAAATGTATTACGATTGGTCGATTTAGTCCTAGGATTAAATCGAATAAGCCCTAGGATTAAATCGAATTAGCCCGAGGGCTATATGTGAAATTTTGTCCACTAGGGCCAACCATAGCCGTAAATGAAGACCTCGGGAAATATTCACGAATAATACTTGAATCTCATGGGAAATATTCACGAATAATACTTCAATCCCACAAGCTATATGTTCAGTAAAGATGTGACCACATTAACTAGAACTTCTTAAAATTGTTTTTTATCTAATCAAGTATCTATGCTGATGAATATAGGAGTTCTAGGTACCCCTGCTTCCTTGTGCCGTGGATATCACTGATATACTTTCTTCCCCTTGCAATTTACCTTCGTATCTTTGCTGGTCTATCAAGGCACGCAGCATATGTATACTGTCTGCAACGAAGCATACTGGCAATACTCCATCCTTTTTTTAAAGGCAGTCATTCATTATTTGTGAGCAAGATATCATTCTCAGAAATGCTAAAGAAAAGATTTTAAATAATCTATATATTTTTGGTAAAGTTTTAATGGCTTCTAAAATAACAAAGAATGTACTGCGCCGAATGATTTGTAAAGTCTGAAGGCAAGAGCAAACAAAAAAACTTGTCATAGTGACATTATCTTTATATCATTACACTACTAAAACTAAAGTGTTATATACAACATTTATAATGTTGTAAATAACACTTTGATAAGTGTGGAGGAGGGAAAACATTTGTAAATGTTAATTTAACACTTTCGAAAGTGTGTTATCTCGTTTCTAACCTTTATAAATGTTGAATTCTAACACTTGCAAGTGTTGGATTTGTGTCAATATTTAACACTTTAATAATGTTGTATCTCATTTCTAACCTTTATAAATGTTGAATTCTAACACCTTTAAGTGTTGGATTTGTTTCCATATTTAACACTTGGTAGATTTTGACTTTCAGCACTTTGCAAGTGTTAGGATTCAACACTTAGTAAGCGTTGGCATTCAAAAAGGAGATGGCATGATAAGACGGCATTTTGGCCTATATACATGGTGCGGTTGAACCCCCCAAATAAAATGTTCTGAAAATAATTGTTTTACTGTAATTGTAAAAAATATGTACACGGTATGTGAAAGTTCTACCTCGATTGTGTTATTACATGCAATTGAAATCTGCAGCATATGCTATTTTATGAAAAAGGGTCTAAATCGAGTCATTCTAACACACATTTACACACGAAGTACCCCAAGCAGTGGAGAGATGTCACTGCACATCACCAGGTTAAATGGCTTATAATCCAAGGGATCCTTTGTGTTCAAATGACTCGATTTAGACCCTTTTTTCACAAAATAGCACATTCTGTGGATTTTAATTTCATGTGAGAACTATAATCTTAATGCAATCAAGCTAGAACTTTCACATATTCTGTACATATATTTTCTCTTGGCGTTAGATTAAAACAATTATTGTTAGGACATTTTATTTTTTTATTTCAACTGCGCCATGTGTAGGCCAAAATGCTACCTTATCGTACCATCTCCTTTTAAGGCAAACCCAATTAAATTGTCTGTTAAAATTTGCAACAGCAACACAGTAATCTTTCTATGATCGGATTTCAACTCCCCCACAGACAAATTGCTTTGAAAATTTAACTGTGGTACTTGTGTAAGTGTAGGTCATATTCAAGATAATGATAACATAACAAAATAAAGTTCACTTGCATTCAGTCACAGACAAATAAAAGACAGGAGTTGGATTGAAGACATAATTGTAGTAATGCAAAGAACTAAACATATCTGTGACAATGTATTGTTACGATCTGTTAAGCAAGAAGCAGGGTATAAATCTTATAAAGATTATCTTAGATATGACAAACTTGCAAATGTACCAAAGTTACATTTTAAAATAAGCATCCCTCCATTTGTATGACAAAAAAGAATAAAAAATAATGCAAGAGTATGCTTTACTGCTTTTTTAATGCAACAATATGGGAACTGTTCATGAACATATTTTCACAATAAAATTCATTAAGGTCACTGTTACTTTGTTCGTTTCTCATGACCCTCTCACATCTATATATTCAAGGCAAAATTAAAATTCATATAGGACATTTTCAAAACATCCCGTTTTCTTCATATTTACAAGCATTTGGTTTGGACGATCCATAATTAATAATTGTCACACTCAGTAGGTCTATTTTTACAAGCAAGGTCATGAGAAACAAACAATTAACAGCGGCCTACTTATCATTCGGTCATGTTCTCATGTTTTCTTCAATTCATTCTCAAAATTTCTATTGTCTCTTTTTACACCTTCACTTAATAACTCTATTCAAAGTGTTAATAACTCAATTTAAAAGAGAACTTCAGCTGTAAAAAGTGTTTAGAACCCCTTGAGAATTTGAACCGAAAAAATGCCCATCTCCCTATCCAAGGCGTACACAGATTGTGATCTAAAAAGAGACAGCTGTATGTACAAATATGATGACAATACACGGATGCCAAGGGGGCATTCATTAGTCAGGGTTCTACTCAGAAAAATCTGAGTCTTGTTCATTTTCAGTCAAAATATGTCTAAAATTGGCAAAGTGTGATATAAAAAAGTTGAGCCCTGTACTTATAACATTAGAGAATACCACTGAGTGCCGGATATTGTCAGCGGGTGCTGGGTGCCAGCATGGGCAGAACCCTGAGTATGTACACAACCGGAGGAGGGGAGGGGGGTCATATGTAATATTTTAATGCTCCCTGACCAGTATTCATTTCGTCATTGCTTATTATTCCTGTGATATGGTGGTAAACCAATAATGTTTTCTTCAATTCATTCTCAAAATTTCTATTGTCGCTTTTTACACCTTCACTTAATAACTTTATTCAAAGTGTTAATAACTCAATTTAAAAGAGAACTTCAGCTGTAAAAAGTGTTTAGAACCCCTTGAGAATTTGAACCGAAAAAATGCCCAGATTAATTCATTTCGAGTGAACACTTTACAGATTGCATATCCATGAAGTAATGAAATGAGTCTGCCAGTGATACATTTTCTTGTTTTGGCTCGGCATCATCGAGATGATCAGTTGAAATGCATAGAATGCCTTCATCTCTGAAACAGACAATAAAAGAGAAAA
>JAVTVY010039496.1:0-15810 GCA_036873755.1 Hanleya hanleyi | reverse complement strand
TTGACAAAATTATGCAAAGCAAGTGTCATCATATAATACAGTTCTTAAATGTCCCGATGCTTATGATGTTTTTCTGATATCTAGGTAACTACAAACACTAAAAACGTGCAAGAAAAAGGCAACTTATTTTGGAGAATTTTCCTGTCCTAAATGTACCGTAATGTTAGAATGGGTGCAGTTCACACTCAAATTATTTACGGTTGAAAACAGGCATGGGCTCGGCCATAAATAGCTGTAAAATCTTCAACAAAATCCCTGTAAAAGTATATCTTTTCTTTATGGGTATACCCGTGCGTTGAAATTGAGAAGGAAAGACGCGCAATACTCCTTAATGTTCCTTCAAATTTTATGAAAAACTTTCTAAAATGTATGACAATGTGTCAATTTCGACCCACCAACCGGAGAAAACGTAGGAAATGATTTTCTTGTTATGCATGTGGAAGTGTTCCCCGTCCAACGGGCATTTTAAAAGGCGAACAAAAAAAAATACATGGGTATGTCTACTCGTTTTTTTTGTCAAATTTTATCGCCATAAAGGAATCATCATATTCGCGCCCGAAAAAGTGCGGATTTTGGTCTGCCAAATATTCACTTCCTGGAACGATTTACTCTGTAGCGGCGGGTAGGTCCGATCAACCATCAATGGGCAAATCCAACTCTGGTTCAACTTAATCCCTGGACAATGCTGTCTGGCCTCGATGGCAGCGGGCGGTGCATATACTCTCTTGGAATAGTAGGAATATTTTATCCATATTATCATATTCACACCAGTTATCAATAGTTCAAAAACCCGCTCCATGTCATAAACATAGAGGAGAGATCACGAGAACAACCCACACAAGCGATGGCCCACGTACGGTGTACCAGTGTCGTCGACACCGGGGCAAGCCAGCACTGTCCAAGGCTTAATGTGGGGGAAAACATTGTTATATGCCCCTTTGGAGGAATGGTTACGTCCAACAGGATGATATTATAGATATCAGTTAGTGAAACGGGAAGAAGAATTAGCACGCTTTCAACAACGGGCGACCTTCCTTATCCAACCTGTAACCATCTCAGTAGCATATAGCGAGGATATTCACTATTATTGACCTGGCGTAAGAATCTGGCGTCGAGGTCAAGTGCATTATAGTACGGGCGAAAACCGGCAAAAGAGTGCGCCGTCTCAAAAAGGACGCCGTCTCATGTGGAGGTCACGTGATGGTCAAGTGCATGGGGCATGTATTCCTCCGCAGTGATGTGGTCTGGCGGTGATGCGGTCTGCCTCCGCGGGCAGAAATTAGTCCCCAGACAATACGCTGCATGGACCGATTGGGCCGAGTGAGGTGTCAAAGTGAAGCGCTCCTCCAGCACCATATGGAATGCATGTACAGACTTGTACCTGGGTTTTTTCCATCATGCGGCGGTCACGTGATTAGGAGTGCATGTACGGACTTGTATGCCGTCCATTCACTTGAGTCGGGGACTTGGGGTCCCTACGGAAGGATTTTGCAAGTCATGGGTGGGTGTATGTAAAATGAGGATTTGTCTCGAAAATATAAAAAGCGGAACACGGACTTTACCCCTACAATAGAGGAAAACCCCTATCAACCCTATCCCAAAGGGCTAATATCGGTCCCCGGGCTTATCGGGTCTACCTATCAAGTCAATCGGGTGGGTGCATGTAAAATGAGGATTTGTCTCGAAAATATAAAAAGCGGAACACGGACTTTACCCCTACAATAGAGGAAAACCCCTATCAACCCTATCCCAAAGGGCGAATATCGATCCCCGGGCTGATCGGAGCCTGGGTGCAGGGTGGGTGTATGTAAATTTAGGATTTGTCCCGAAAATATAAAAAGCGGAACACGGACTTTACCCCTACAATAAGGGAAAACTCCTATCAGCCCTATCCCAAAGGGCTAATATCGGTCCCCTGGCTTATCGGGACCTGCTCAGAGAGGTAGGGTGGGGAGTGGGTGCATGTAAATTTAGGATTTGTCCCGAAAATATAAAAAGCGGAACACGGACTTTACCCCTACAATAAGGGAAAACTCCTATCAGCCCTATCCCAAAGGGCTAATATCGGTCCCTGGCTTATCGGGGCCTGCTGAGAGAGGTAGGGTGGGGGAGTGGGTGTATGTAAATTTAGGATTTGTCCCGAAAATATAAAAAGCGGAACACGGACTTTACCCCTACAATAGGGGAAAACTCCTATCAACCTTGTCCAAAAGGGCTAATATCGGTCCCTGGCTTATCGGGGCCTGCTGAGAAAGGTAGGGTGGGGGAGTGGGTGCATGTAAATTGAGGATTTGTCCTGAAAATATCAAAAGCGGAACACGGACTTTACCCCTACAATACGGGAAAACTCCTATCAACCACGTCTAGTGGGGCTTATCGGAGCCTGCCGACAGAGGAAGGATGGGGAGTGGGTGCATGTAAATTTAGGATTTGTCCTGAAAATATAAAAAGCGGAACACGGACTTTACCCCTACAATAGGAGAAAACTCCTATCAACCTTGTCCAAAAGGGCTAATATCGGTCCCTGGCTTATCGGGGCCTGCTGAGAGAGGTAGGGTGGGGGAGTGGGTGTATGTACATTTAGGATTTGTCCTGAAAATATCAAAAGCGGAACACGGACTTTACCCCTACAATACGGGAAAACTCCTATCAACCTTGTTCCAAAGGGCTAATATCGGTCCCTGGATTATTGGGGCCTGCTGAGAGTGGTAGGGTGGGGGATTAGGAGTAGTATAGAAAGCAACAGTTTTGGGGCTCCGAGCTTCGAGCTCCCGCCTGCCTCATCCCCGAGCTCCGAGCTCCCGACTACTCCATCCCCGAGCTCCGAGCTTCCGTCGTTACGCCTTAACGCCCGTCGTTACGCCTTAACGCCCTAGCATAACGCCTTGACGCCATGATATACACAGATGAAAGAAAAACAACAACATCAAGGATGAGAGATGAGAGAACAACAACAACAACATGTTTTTTCTTTTCATATGGTTTATTCTCCCCTCCAGTACATCATACCCACGCTGGGGGAGCCGCGTTGGGTATGTTTACAATTCAAGAAGACTCTTGTCCAATCAGAGGCCGCCATTTGGCGCTGTATCAGTCATATTCGTTCTTGCCCGTTACTGCTTTAGATGTTTTCTCGACTGCTCTTGTCCAATCAGAAGTTGCCGTTTCAGAAACTTTCATCTTTGCTCGGTGTGACCTAATCGTCGTCGGGCAGGCCTGGATATTGTTCGGGCAGCATGTCCTGAAAGAGTTGTTTGCGCATCCTGATCGCATTTTCCAGGGCCTCAGTGGGTGGTAGCCCCATATCTCTTCCAAGTGACGCTTGGTCTTCATGATGGACCTGTGCGTGGGGTCGCCTTTCATTTCAAGCGGTAGTAAGGTGTACAAGTCGCCATGACTGTTTTCCTGATGCAGGGGCGCATTTGGGTGTACACCTGCTGTAAGTTATCCTGTCCGGCGTCCTCGATCGCTGCAGCATGAGTATTGATAGCTGCTGTCACAATACGATCCCAGAAGGAAGGTTCTGCCTCACTTTCCTGGTATGTAGGCTGACTATCTGAGGTCAAGCTCTCCGTATCAGTATATAGACTCTCAGCAATCTCACTTTCCTGGGATGTAGGCTGACTATCTGGGGTCAAGCTCTCCTTATCAGTAGATAGACTCTCATCAATTTCTGTATCGGCTTCTTGTGCCTCGGAGTCTTCAATCCCATGTATATTTTTCTCGTGTCGCATCATATCGTAACGTCTGGTGAACCTTTGGCCACGTGACCGGAAGTGACCTTTGACCCTGTGCTGCCCGGAAGTGACGTCATCGTACGCAGGCGCACACACACATACCTGGTGCACCCACACCCTGGTGTAGCCTATAGCGTACGGGCTATAGGGTACAGGGTGCACCAGGTGTGTGTGTGTGCGCCTGCGTACGATGACGTCATTTCCGAGAAGCGCAGGGTCAAAGGTCACTTCCGGTCACGTGGTCAAAGGTCACTTCCGGTCACGTGACCGAAAGTGCACTCAGAGTTCAAAGAGATTAAAAGGTTAATCGGCCTCCAAAACCCCTTTATCGCTCGTTAAGGCGCTGAGACGGGCGTTAAGGCGTAAAGATAGGGCGTTAAGGCATTGAGACGGGCGTTAAGGCGTAATGACGGGTGTTGACGGGCGTTAAGGCGTTACGACGGCCGTTGACGGGCGTCACTGCATTTCGATGTATTGGAGGCAATTCCATGACAATCAGGGCTTCTGAGCTAGTTCACCAGGGCGTTGAAGCGTTAAGCTAAGCGTTGACGGCCGTTACTGTCTATAAAAGCAAGTGTATTGCCAAAACACGCACAGTCGACGTTCAACCGTCAGTATGGTTTATACTTGCTCTGAGTGCCAACGCACGTTTACCAGACGTTACGATATGATGCGACACGAGAAAAATATACATGGGATTGAAGACTCCGAGGCACAAGAAGCCGATACAGAAATTGATGAGAGTCTATCTACTGATAAGGAGAGCTTGACCTCAGATAGTCAGCCTACATCCCAGGAAAGTGAGATTGCTGAGAGTCTATATACTGATACGGAGAGCTTGACCTCAGATAGTCAGCCTACATACCAGGAAAGTGAGGCAGAACCTTCCTTCTGGGATCGTATTGTGACAGCAGCTATCAATACTCATGCTGCAGCGATCGAGGACGCCGGACAGGATAACTTACAACAGGCGTACACCCAAATGCGCCCCTGCATCAGGAAAACAGCCATGGCGATCTATGAACAGTATACCTTACTACCGCTTGAAATGAAAGGCGACCCCACGCACAGGTCCATCATGAAGAACAAGCGTCACTTGGAAGAGGATATGAGGCTACCACCCACTGAGGCCCTGGAAAATGCGATCAGGATGCGCAAACAACTCTTTCAGGACATGCTGCCCGAACAATATCCAGGCCTGCCCGACGACGATTAGGTCACACCGAGCAAAGATGAAAGTTTCTGAAACGGCGACTTCTGATTGGACAAGAGCAGTCGAGAAAACATCTAAAGCAGTAACGGGCAAGAACGAATATGACTGATACAGCGCCAAATGGCGGCCTCTGATTGGACAAGAGTCTTCTTGAATAGTAAACATACCCAACGTGGCTCCCCCAGCGTGGGTATGATGTACTGGAGGGGAGAATAAACCATATGAAAAGAAAAAACATGTTGTTGTTGTTGTTGTTCTCTCATCTCTCATCCTTGATGTTGTTGTTTTTCTTTCATCTGTGTATATCATGGCGTCAAGGCGTTATGCTAGGGCGTTAAGGCGTAACGACGGAAGCTCGGAGCTCGGGGATGGAGTAGTCGGGAGCTCGGAGCTCGGGGATGAGGCAGGCGGGAGCTCGAAGCTCGGAGCCCCAAAACTGTTGCTTTCTATACTACTCCTAACCCCCCACCCTACCACTCTCAGCAGGCCCCGATAATCCAGGGACCGATATTAGCCCTTTGGGACATGGTTGATAGGAGTTTTCCCCTATTGTAGGGGTAAAGCCGTGTTCCGCTTTTGATATTTTCAGGACACATCCTAAATTTACATACACCCACTCCCCCACCATACCTCTCTCAGCAGGCCCCGATAAAGCCAGGGACCGATATTAGCCCTTTTGGACAAGGTTGATAGGAGTTTTCTCCTATTGTAGGGGTAAAGTCCGTCTTCCGCTTTTTATATTTTCAGGACAAATCCTCAATTTACATGCACCCACTCCCCATCCTTCTTCTGTCGGCAGGCTCCGATAAGCCCCACTAGACGTGGTTGATAGGAGTTTTCCTCTGTTTTAGGGATAAATTCCGTGTTCCGCTTTTTATATTTTCGGAATAAATCCTCAATTTACGTGCACCCACTCCCCCACCCTACCTTTCTCAGCAGGCCCCGATAAGCCAGGGACCGATATTAGCCCTTTTGGACAAGGTTGATAGAAGTTTTCCCCTATTGTAGGGGTAAAGTCCGTGTTCCGCTTTTTATATTTTCGGGACAAATCCTAAATTTACATGCACCCACTCCCCCACTCTACCTCTCTCAGCAGGCTCCGATAAGCCAGGGATCGATATTAGCCCTTTGGGATAGGGCTGATAGGAGTTTTCCCTTATTGTAGGGGTAAAGTCCGTGTTCCGCTTTTTATATTTTCGGAACAAATCCTAAATTTACAATCACCCACTCCCCACCCTACCTCTCTGAGCAGGTCCCGATAAGCCAGGGGACCGATATTAGCCCTTTGGGATAGGGCTGATAGGAGTTTTCCCTTATTGCAGGGTTAAAGTCCGTGTTCCGCTTTTTATATTTTCGGGACAAATCCTAAATTTACATACACCCACCCTGCACCCAGGCCCCGATCAGCCCGGGGGATCGATATTCGCCCTTTGTGATAGGGTTGATAGGGGTTTTCCTCTATTGTAGGGGTAAAGTCCGTGTTCCGCTTTTTATATTTTCGAGACAAATCCTCATTTTACATGCACCCACCCGATTGACTTGATAGGTAGACCCCGATAAGCCCGGAGACCGATATTAGCCCTGTGGGATAGGGTTGATAGGGGTTTCCCTCTATTGTAGAGGTAAAGTCCGTGTTCCGCTTTTTTATATTTTCGAGACAAATCCTCATTTTACATACACCCACCCATGACTTGCAAAATCCTTCCGTAGGGACCCCAAGTCCCCGACTCAAATGAATGGACGGCATACAAGGCCGTACATGCACTCCTAATCACGTGACCGCCGCATGATGGAAAAAACCCAGATACAAGTCTGTACATGCATTCCATATGGTGCTGGAGGAGCGCTTCACTTTGACACCTCACTCGGCCCAATCGGTCCATGCAGCGTAGTGTCTGGGGACTAATTTCTGTCCGCGGAGGCAGACCGCATCACCGCCAGACCACATCACTCCGGAGGAATACATGCCCCATGCACTTGACCATCACGTGACCTCCACATGACCTGCACATGAGACGGCGTCCTTTTTGAGATGGCGCACTCTTTTGCCGGTTTTCGCCCGTACTATAATGCACTTGACCTCGACGCCAGATTCTTACGCCAGGTCAATAATAGTGAATATCCTCGCTATATACCACTCATCTCGGTCATCTATACGCGGTAAGACTGACCCTGGGATCGTGTGTATCCATGTTCAGCCTACTTTCGGCAACTGCAGGAGGGAATTTCCATAAATCAATACCACGTGACTTCGTCAGCCAATCAGCTAAAGTCTACCGACGTAACCCCGACGTAACTCGCCATTTTCGAGTCATGTGATGAACTACTTGTTCAAAATTTCAGATCCACCACACCTCTGGGATGATACGAAAGTTATACATACCTATATATTTTGTAAGCCCAGGCAATATCTGTTTCAGAAGTGGTATGAAAACCTGTAATTTATCAGATTTTTCGGGTCTGTTCTCCGCCGGATGAAGGCCGAACAGAATCCGGTAAAGTATTGGATATCGCTCCGCGATAATGGAGACACACGATTCGCAAGCCATCTTATGGATGGCGAAGTGTACGCAAATGCGTCCTTATCATGAAGTTAGGGTCAGTTTGTGCGGACTGCACCCAAATACCCTGATCACGCGTAGATGTTTTCATGTCATGACGCGTGCTGTGGAAGTTGGCTTTTGGTGATTGCATTAGTTGTACTAAAAGCGCGGGGGACCACTTTGTGCGAAACCGTGGCTAGTGTGGACTGTACTCAAATATCCTTATCACGCGTAAAAGTAGTTTTCATGTCGTGAAGCGTACTGTGGGCGTTGGCTTTTGGTGATTGCATCAGTAGTAGTAAAAGCGCGGAGGGGCCACTTTGTGCGAAACCGTGGCTGTGTGGACTGCACACAAATATCCTAATCACACGTAGAGGTTTTCATGTCGTGACGCGTGCTGTGGGAAGTTGGTTTTTTGGTGATTGCATTAGTAGTACTAAAAGCGTAAAACCGGGCCGGTAACTGACAGAATCATCTCCCGCTGCATTTTTGCAAATTGCAAAGGTCAACTGACCCGGTTTAATGCTTGCTTTCTTCAAATCTCCGGCAATGTCATCGTGCACATGAGCTCTCGGCATGCATACCTGGGGTGGGCGCTTGGGGGGTATATGTGGGCGTGTTTGGTGTATCCTTGCCCCCAATAGCCCGTTTAGGGTGGAGGAGGTGTCGTAGTGGATGGATGGATGGATGTACTTGGGCACTCCATCGCACCGCGATGGGCACAGGTCGTGCGAACACGCCGTGCAACCCGTTTCCCCCAACCCGCCCTACACATGATCCCTCTTAACAGTACAGATTAAGATTGGGGTGTTTTTCATTACAAGTGACACCATAAGTAGTAGAGAAAGCGCACATTTGCACGAATACTCACCCGGGTGGATGAAAAACTACAGCGATTCATGGACAAAAGAAAAATCGGTAATTAGTGCTGCGGCTGTCCCTCAAAAACCGGAATGTCAAATACTGAAACACGTATTTTTACAGGCACACTCTGCCTGCGAATATCTCACACGGATCGGACCCATCATACGGGAACACGGACTTTAACTATAATAAATTCACACAAAGACAGGTATAAGGCTTTTTTTAGTGAACCAACAACGTGAGAACAACCACTTGAGAACTTGAGCCCAGTTGTACCCCAACATATCTCGGTCCTCGGCTTGGGGCAAACATCTGTACCATGATACCTAGGGTCAGTCCCTGGCAACGATACTAGAGATAAAACAGCCAGTATTGGACTAACGCGCTACTCATCAGGCCTTGTAACGCTTAACTGTTTCAACACCCTGTATCTGTGCCCTTGCTCCATAAAGGCAGTTACGTCGGAAACGATGGGTGGAAGACCATATGGGTCAATGTATTCACCCTGCTCTTCTGTCAAGTACATGGCCCCACAGTGTTCCTCGGTTCTCTCTTTGGGGTCTGTGTTCAGAAAGTATGCAGCCGGGTACACATAGTCTAGCGAAAAGACGTCTCGGGCAAACACTCTTAGAAGGCCACACGGGTGATATCTGTTCTGTTTCTATATTAGGTGCCAAAGTCAGACAAGACGTTACGGCTTGTGTCTTTTTGAATGATGCCGTCAAATGCGGTGTAACAAATCACACTGATGGTGTTCTGAGGGCTCGGCTAAAGTGGACTTCCAGCGGTACGTTGCCTTGCTTGGCGAGACTCAGCTGATAGCCGTTCTCGAATTAAACACAACATAAAAAGGGTGGTGGAATATGAAGCCGGCGTACTTACTAGAAGTTATATGATCCCACAGACAAATGTACTGACTACATATTTCTCAAACTATCACAATAATCACAAGTGATCCCTGTGATGATCCGTATCCCAGCCACGCTTTCATTGTAGATGTCCAGCCCCTAGCACCGGCTTTAGCGGTATTATACACAGATATTTCAGAGCGACGATGCAATAGCCGTTCCAAAGCATCTGCTGGAAAATGATAAACTCTGTAACCGCCAGACAGTGGAAAAATTTTTTCAGAACAAAAACCTGAGACGCCCGACGTCCAACAAGCGTTTTATTCTCCGCCATGTTTACAAGTCACAAAACTACAATCACGGGACAGAGAACACTTTGGCTTTGCACACGTCGGATGGGGTACAGGGTTGTCTTTCCTTCAAGGCTTGGAGATGTCCAAATTGTATGATAGCATTCGGTTTCACATTACGGACAGCACTGCGTCTTGAATGCGGTAACGATCTTGCATTAATATATCTGCATGCAACCGACCCATGAGCTTGATTGAACCGTTGTTCGCTGTAAAACTCGGCCTTTTCACCAAGCCCGTATTAGTATCCGCCGAGCCCATGCGCCGAGGAGTGTCCAAGTAGAAATACGGCCTTGTAAACTGAGACTTTTTTAGCTTCTCTGCCGTACGACCACAGCACCCCGATATAGGCCTGATACGGATACGTGTTGGTTCGAGTCACTGAGCGAAATCTATACCCGCTGAAAAACGCTGAGTGTAGCCAGGTTTATGTCTATTGGGATGTGGTCGACGGGCACATTGGCGGTGATATCGACGCGTCCCTGCTACGCGTCTGTACGGTGAAAGTCCATATATAGTCCATATAGCTGTGTGCGTCAGTAGTATATAGCAAGCATAAGCCCGCAAGTTGACCTTTGACCTCAGAAATTTGCATATCACGTGACAGAGGTCAAAGGTCATTGAGTGCACTTGAGTTTGACCTGTATCCTTTCATCTCGTCTTTGACCTTGGATCATGTTTAGACATGTTAGGGTTTTTCCCATCACGTGCGGTATGACGTCACTTCCGGACTGGGTGAATGGGGCGTGACCTGATAGGACATGTACTGACCTGTCTGTGGGGTTTTCCCCTACAATGTCGTTCACCTTCGTGCTTTTTCGGTGAGGTGCGAAGGGTACGTCCTTGTCTTTTCGGTGAGATGGGAACATGATAGGCCATGTACTGTCTGTGGGGTTTTTCCCGCCAGAATTTCGCTGTCGTCTGCTTGGGGTTGTCACGTGCCGAACACCTGGCTCCCCGAATCGCAACATTGTTGCACGTTCATGTACTGACCTGTCTGTGGGGTTTTCCCCGTCAGAATTTCGCTGTCGTCTGCTTGGGGTTGTCACGTGCCGAACATCTGGCTCCCCGAATTGCAACAATGTTGCACGTTCGCTACAATGTTGCGGTGAACACCTGGTCTGGCGTCTGCGTGAATGAGCTCACGTGCCGAATACCTGGGTCCCCGAGATCAAGGCATGTCCATGAGTATATAGAGGGCTGAGGGTATGTCTGACTGTATGGAATGCATGTATTGACTTGTGTCTGGGTTTTTTCCATCACGGGGAGTGCGCAGGTGTATGACGTCACTTCCGGTCTGCGTGAATCGGGCGTGACCTGGGAATGACTGTATGGGATGTACTGACTTGGTTCTGGGGGTTTTCCATCATGCGGCGGTCACGTGATTAGGAGTGCATGTACAGACTTGTATGCCGTCCATTCTTTTGAATCGGGCACTTGGGGTCCCTACGGAAGGATTTTGCAAGTCATGGGTGGGTGTATGTAAAATGAAGATTTGTCTCGAAAATATAAAAAGCGGAACACGGACTTTACAGCTAAAATAGGGGAAAACCCCTATCAACTCTATCCCAAAGGGCTAATATCGGTCCCTGGCTTATCGGGTTCTGCCTGGAGTGGGTGTATGTAAAATTAAGATTTGTCCCGAAAATATAAAAAGCGGAACACGGACTTTACCTCTAAAATAGGGAAAAACTCCTATCAACCCTATCCCAAAGGGCTAATATCGGTCCCTGGCTTATCGGGTTCTGCCTGGAGTGGGTGTATGTAAAATTAGGATTTGTCCCGAAAATATAAAAAGCGGAACACGGACTTTATCCCTAAACTAGGGGAAAACACCCATCAACCCTATCCAAAAGGGGTCATATCTGTCCCCGGGCTTATCGGGGCTTGGGTGCATGGGTGGGTGCATGTAAAAGTTTCTCCAGAAAAAATATAAAAGCAGAACACGGACTTTATCCCTAAACTAGGGGAAAACACCCATCAACCCTATCCAAAAGGGGTCATATCTGTCCTCGGGCTTATCGGGGCTTGGGTGCATGGGTGGGTGCATGTAAAAGTTTCTCCAGAAAAAATATAGAAGCGGAACACGGACTTTACCCCTAAACTAGGGGAAAACCCCTATCAAGGGCGTATATTGACTCCCATTGACCTTTGACCTCCAGTATAGAGTGTGTATATTCACTACCATTGACCTCAAAAATTTGCATATCGTGACCTTTGACAGCCAATCAGAAGCGAGTATTTTGACCTCGTATGACTGTATGTATGTACTGACTCGGTTCTGGGGTTTTTCCATCACGGTTGTGCGCAGGTGTATGACGTGACTTTCGGTCTGCGCCGGGTTTTCCCCGGCCCGCCCCACCCCGCCCCACCCCGCCCCGGCCGCAGCGCGCGCGCGCGCGTGTTATCCGGAAGTGCGCGGCATCACCGGAAGTGCGCGGATGAATTTCGGATTATCCTAGGCCACTGATTGGCTACTTTTTCAACGGTGTTCAAAGCCAGTTTCACTGAATCCCCACATGTCTGTTATAGCCTTCATGCATTATGCTCATATAGAAAACACACAAAACAAGGGGTTTTTTTGTGAGATCTCATTTTGTCTCTCATTTTGCCCGCTCGTAACCTAGACCAAAACATGTACTTCGTCTGTGGGCTGATTTCATTGGCTCTCTATTTTACTGCAGTGCTCTTGCATTGATGGACATTGATGGGTTACATTTGGCCCCATCCTAGGCCACTGATTGGCTACTTTTCTCAGTCCATTCATTGACCGAATCCCCACATGTCTGTTATAGCCTTCATGCACTATGCTCATATAGGAAACACACAAGACAGGGGTTTTTTGGTGAGAACAACAACAACGTGAGAACAACCACGTGAAAACTGAAGCCCAGAACAGGGGGCTTGTACATTGAAAGAACTGAAGCCCAGAACAGGGGGCTTGTAGATTGAAAGAACTGAAGCCCAGAACAGGGGGCTTGTAAACTTAAGCCCAGAACAGGGGGCTTGTACATTGAAAGAACTTAAGCTCAGAACGGGGCTTGTACATTGTAATGATGGGCGGCCCAGTCATATACGAGTACATCGCGGTCCTCGGCCTTGGGGTATTCGTCAAACACCTGTACGATGGTAGATACGGTCCTTCCCCGGCATCGATGGTACAGGTAAAACAAGCAATATTGTCCGCACACGCTACTGGTCAGGCTTTGCAACGTTTGACTGTTCCAACACCACGTCTCTGTGCCTTGATCCATGAAGTCTGTTAAATCGGGATGGAATGGTGGCAGGCCGTACGGGTCAAAGTATTCGCCCTGCGCTTCTGCCAAGTACACGGCCACCCAGTGTTCACCGGGCCGATCCATCGGGTCCGTGTTGAGAACGTATGCAGCAGGATACATACGGTCTAATGGGAACACATCTCGGGCGAACACCCCTTGAAAGACCGTACGTGTCCCTGAGTCATTCTCCAGCACGGTGGTTATCTGGTCTGTATCCATGTTAGGTGGAAAAGTCACACAGGATGTTGCGCGCCTTGTCCACTTGAATGATGTTGTCAAACTCGGCGTAGCAGATCACATTGACGGTGGTCCCGAGGGCTCGTGCAAAGTGGATTTCCAACCGTAAATTGCCTTGCTTGACCAGGGCCAGCTGATGGTCGTTCTCTAAGGTGCGGGTCAGATCGAAACAGAACAACGTGTATCCGTTCGCGTAGTCCTCCCGACTGATCATATTCCCTTCGTCCTGGTTGATTTGACCGGTGGCTGTAAACAGGCTCTGATAGGCTCGAATGAAATTTCTGCGTCCAAAGTTCGGTGTTAAGGCCGTGGCTGGGACCTGTTGTCCATCCACATGCAGGGCCACAAAATCAATGCCGAAATGTTTAAAGTCAAACGGATTCTCTGGGTAGGCTCCGCTGAAACTGGTATTTTCCACACAGACCACGATCAATCGCTTGGGTAGTTCCCCCAGGAACAGGTTTTCTTTGTTGGCGCTCATATTTCCAGCAGGCATACAGAACACTTTGGTTTGTACACGTCGGATAGGGTACTGGGCTGGTTTTGTTTCCAAGGCTTTCATGTGTCCCAATTGAACGGCTGGATTCGGTTTCACTTTTCGGACATACAGGACTGCGTCTTGGATAACAATCTTATAGTCAGCTGCATGCCCATCTACGTTAGTGGCCATCAAGGCGAAGGTCGAAGGCGCCCGTATCAGTCGGATTTTGATGGGGATCTTGTTCAAGAGGTACCGGTCTTGTATGAACATATCTGCGTGTAGTCGACCCATGAGATCCAACGAGGCACCGTTCGCAGTGAAAGCCTTCCGTTTGTTATATCCTTCATTGTCCACCGTGTCCATGTACTCGGGTGTGTCCTGGTAGAATAAAGCGGCTGTCAGCTGAGATTTTTTAGCCTCTCGTCCATACGACAACAGCGTCTCGATGTAGGCTCGATAGGGGTACGTGTTGGTCGAGTCACTGATGAGTTTGTCGCTGAGAAAAATATCCACCTGTTGAAACATCGAGTGCAGCCAGAGATTCGTCGGGCCCACCGTTGCAGCTTGGATGATTCTGGAGCCATCCCCATTGACGACCTTTGCTTTCACATACAAGTATGTATGGGCTAAATCCACATATGCCGTATCCGCATTACTGATGGTGAACTCGATGGGCCCTGTTTCGTTGATGCTGGAGAGCGGGAGATGCTCCACCCATAATCCTTGTTCGGCACTGGTCTGTGTGGGCGGCACGGTCCACAAATCAAATTCACTGTTGGTGGAGGGGCAGGACTCTGCGTGGATCAAGGACATGTTTAAGAAAAGATATCCTGGGTCTTCGATGTGCGTCGTCGCTGGGTCGGTCGTCGACTGGTGCGTGGTCTCGGTGGGGCAGCTCTTTTATTCCCTACGGTGCGTTGTGCTTTGGCCACCAAGACGCCTCCCGCTTCTTTGGCCCGCCGTTTCAAGGCTTCTTTGGGTGCCGTACCCCCCAAGACATCACCGGCCACTTGCAGTCCACTGCGTACCGCTTGTTTGCCGATTGCTTTCACCCCACGCGTCACCAAGGCCAGGAACGTTTTGACGATACTCCCGAGTATGTTCCCCAGCCCATGTCCTCGTTGCATGCGTGCACCACTAAAGACGGGAAGGCCACCCCCGGCCTGTTGGGCATAATTGTCCATATAGCTGCGTGCATCGCGAGTGAGTGAGTGAGTAGGATTTAACGTCGTTTTCAACATTGTTTCAGTCATATCACGACGGTGCCTACATGTGCCAGAACACGAGAGTGTCCACAGTTCCTATTATTCTGGACACTGATCAGCCCAGTTAGTACAGCACTCGTAAGGGACCTTCATTATGCAAAGTGGGGAGCACGTGCTTGTCGAAAATGAAGTGTCAGCACCACTTTTCCTCGTTCGAATGCCACCAGTCGTCCCGTGTCATCTCTTATATCCACCGTGATAGTGTTTATGTCGGTTTGTCGTACGGGCAGGTAGAGCATGTGGGTGAAACTGTGCGTGATTTGATCTCCATACGTCTTTTTAATGGGGACCACCCGTAACAGAGGTGTGTTGATATCGCCCACGATGTGGTTGTCGACCACGTCCGAGTAGACGTAGAGTCCGTACATACCCGACTTCATATCCATCGGGATCTGCCCATGGTCCTCGGATGGACCCGTGTAGGTCGCGTGAGCGAGACCCAGCATTTGCTGTAGGATAGGACTCAGTACGACACTCACGTTGGAGGTGAGGAGGATCTGTGCCTTGTCGTTGTGTGCGTTGTACTCGAAGTCCACGTGATTCTTGAAGGGAAAGGATTTGATGGGTTTTGAATTATTCGTGACCTCCCGTAGAGCCTTATAATGCAACAGTCTTGTCATAACTCCTTGGGGGTATCGTATTGGCCTTCGGGGAGGGTGAATCGGGTGTTTTTGCCTTCGTAGGTCACCTCGTACCACACTTCATTGGCTCGCACGTTGTACCACGAGTAAGGGTATTGGATATCCACGAGGCCACATTCCCATCGTCCAGGTAAATGCAACGGTTGCGGTAACTGGGTGACGTACTTGGCCACGGTGTTGTCAGGAAACACATCCAGCGAACTGTTACTGGGTAGGGTAAAACATGGCGACTGAGCTGTCCTGCTGCTGCTGCTGCTGTTGGTTTTAATAGGTGTTCCAGGCCTTGGGCGGTTGTGTCCGGCGTCGTGTTCGTCGCGCTGACTTGCTACGTGTCACGGCTCTGGAGATGTGGG
>JAVTVY010039495.1:0-16886 GCA_036873755.1 Hanleya hanleyi | reverse complement strand
TCAGCAGCATATAGGTATTCCAATGGGTACTAATTGTGCACCCCTGTTGGCTGACCTGTATCTGTTCTCTTATGAATATGACTATATGCAGGCGCTTTCAAAAACCGATCCATTCAAAGCCCGTTCCTTCTCATTCACCAAACGCTATATAGACGATCTTCTCGCTGTGGATAATCGCTATATAAATGACGCAGTGAAGGATATATATCCACCTTCACTGGATTTGAAGGAAACTACAGATAGCCCTACAGGCACATCTTATTTAGATCTCTATCTCTATAAAAATGAAGTGGGCATTCTCTCTCGTCGACTTTATGACAAAAGAGATGATTACAATTTCGACATCGTAAACTATCCCTTTCTGGATAGTAATATTCCAGTGGGACCTGCATATGGCGTATACATATCTCGCTTAGTAGCATTTGCTAGATCCTGTGTTAAATGTGATGATTTTAATCAACGTCACAAAACATTGTTGCAGAAACTTATAAAACAGGGCTATTCCACCAAGCGCCTCCACTCAAAGTTTCTCAAATTTGGCACATATCGCATGCTGATAGCAAAATACGAACGTAGCGTGCAAGATCTATAGCGTTACGTTTCGTAACTTGTGTCTAATTCCGCTTAACCCGGGGCTAGGGGCCGTATGAACCCATGTACTTCAAGATCCTCATGGTACTCATATGAACAGTCACAATCAAAGCGTGACTTTACAACGAATATTATGGATTAAGAATACTGATCAGCGATACGGATTTGATATTTTTGGAACATCATGATGTCTTGCCGGCATCATTGAAAACTGTTGACCGCTTCTCTCTTGCAGGAAACAAGCCTATGTTTATGTATACTATGATTGTCTTTTTGAATTTGGTGCTAATACTGTTATATGGGATATGGAATAGGTCTTTGGATTATGGACGCGGATATTCTCTAATGGACGACGGCTGGATTATGAATGACGGACTAGACGCTTGTAATTGTGACGGGACTGCCACCAAATCCGATGTGGATGTCGAGACGTCTATACCGGAACTTAAAGATTGAGGGATGACATCTGAAGGTAAGACTGCAGATGGTACTGCAGAAGCCGAACTTGGAGACGACCGTAGTAAGGTCCTGAGTGGATGTGAGAAGACCTAGAAGAATCTGCCAAAGATGAAGGGGCTGTGAAGATGAAGACAAAAACTTTAGAACCACCGTCTGAAGCTTGGTCCACCGGTCTTCCGGGGGTAGTACCAACTGATGGACTGTGTCGAAGACTGCCCCGACGAAACGACGACGTAGTGCCGGTACCAACTCTGAGGGTGAGGAATGAACCTGATGAAGAAGGATGAGCAAAGTGAACCGGATTTGAGCGTTCAGGAGAGATTTGTCTGCCGCCCAAATGAAGATGTCGTCTATGTATACCTCAATATAAATACCCCGTAGACAAAGGAAAACGCCATGACTGGTCATGTGATACGGATGAAAAACCATGGGGCGATGTTGACTCCGAACGGGAGAACTTGCCACTCGAATCATCGACCAGCGATGGTAAACACGTAGGCGATGACGAGACTGAATGGGTATGAGAAGATATGCGTCTTGCAGATCGATGGAAGCCAGCCAATCCCGGTGATATACACGGGCCCGGGTCGATGAAAGCGACGTCATCTTGAAATGAGAAGGTGGTGACAGGTGACAAGTGTCTAAACATGTCCTGAGAGAAACTGGCTGTTGAGATGGACGAGGTTGGGAAATGAGTCTGGGCTGTTTCTTGAAGTGGAAACGGAACCCCATTTTTTAATGTCTCAGAACCCAGTCGACGTCTGCAAAGAGCTGCCAAAACTCCCATAAATGCTGCAAACGGCCGCCGACGACAAGATGGCTGAAGGAAACAGATCCAGTCCTCTCGACTCTATCCATTTGGCCATACCGTACTCTACTCAGGAACCAGTCGGTGTACGACGTCATACGCTGAATGACGAGAAACACCTCCTGAAGACAATAAACTTCCAGGAAGAGAAGCTAAGGGAGAGCGATTCGGAAAAACTTCAATACTTGATCCAAATCGCGGTCCGGTACAGGAGATTTGTCTAGAAGAAAAACCATCGTAGAGTTTGCTTCTTAAAAACGTGAACGTGGTATCCTAAAACTTTTCGTCGCCCAAGTTGACGGTCGTAAGAAGTAAATATGGAAGCCCATACCGGAGACAGAGCACAGGAACTTGTAGGCTCGGGCATCTTCGAAACGAGAGTAGTAGTACCGCCATCTATCCGCAAACGTAAACGCATCCATGACTACAGAGTTGACGTCCGGTGAAGGCGATGACTTCCGAACAGAAGCACTAATGATGCAGAAGACAAACGACGATCAGATTTTGAAACATCGTCGAGGCTCCGATGAAAATACATAGAACGTAGTGTAGTAGAATCTTATCATTACAAACGACAAGATGTAGAGAGCGACCGAGTTGAAAACTTAGGTCGATGTAAAGCCGGAGCCCAAAGTGTCGCTGTGGAATCTGAACGAGGGACGATCGGTAACGGACGGGTGAATGGAGGAGTATGGTCTAGGAAGGCAGTAGCGCAGCCCAAGAACATACCTCATAATTTTGCAATCTGAACTGACCAATCAAATTATTCTATAAAAGGAGATCACTGGTGTTTCATAATAAAAACCATGAAATCAATGTTCAATCCTGAATCACCATAAAATTGAGGTTAAACACTTACCAATCCGCCTAAAATGTATAAAATCAATTGATCATCCAGTTAATTATGACAATAAAAATTATGAAGATAATTTTTTTTTACAATGCCGTAACCCAAAAAGCTGTTTTGGACGAAGCAGTCGTAGAAGAAGGACGGGCTAAGATCGTAAAGGTGAAGTCGAAGCCCGTCGTAGCAAAGTACAAGGCTGTACATGAACATCAGCAGCAGTCGATAGAATGGATGAAGCCGTAGCCCAAAGAGTCGATTGTACTGAGCTGTGGCGAGACGGAGACGTCTCAAGGTCGGATGTCAGTTGAACGGGCTTATTGTTCGGTCCCGATAACGAAAAGGTCGATCTGAAATGATAGCTCTCGACGTTGAAGCAGACCGCCACATGGAGACTGTGCTTTCTTTGTAGTCCCAAAACCAGTGGCGGATGATTGCGTAACTCCAGACTTGATCTTTGTCTCGGTCGTAGACAAGTCTGCTGATGTCGAGATGACCCCGAATAAACCTGTGCAGACATGCCAGGGGAAGAATTTCGTTGAACAAATGTCGCTTCGACGAAAGCCATTTCTGGGCAACGATTTGGTGTAAGACTCACGAAATATAATTGACAAAGGATCTGCTGCAAGTTGTATTGTCAGTCTTTTGTCCAGGATATTACCTCTTCAATGGGAGGTCTTACACCAAAGCCTTGGCCATTTCTGATTGTCTTCCCGGGAAAATAAACCCAATAAACTTCAATAAAACCGATAGAACGGCAACGTTTGGAATTTCCAGGGAATGTTTGAACAGATATTACACTAATATAAATCTGCTAGTAGTTAGACCCTGAAAAATAACCCTAGGTTACGTCCAAATCTAATTTGAACAGGAACTCCTATAAAATGCGTCTACACGCAGTAGATTGCAAAGAGGAAAGAGGAAGTGTTCAGGTGGCGCGTGGGCCGAGTAACCCGCTGAGGCTCCAGAGGGGTGAGAACTTTTACTTTGCAATGGATCTCCTGAAGGAGAAATAAGGCATAGCAGGTGTAGATTTGAGCAATAAATTCTATATTTTCCGAAATATGTTCAGTTTGGAACTAATACTTTGCGATAATTTTGATATTCTGATTTTAATACCACATACGAATTACGTGAGTTTAAATGAAGCAGTTCGTATTTCCACTCAACTTACTTCTAAAGAATTTAAAAAAAAAATTTTACTCGCCTTCATGGCTTAATATTGAGTTCAAACAAATATTTTTAGATCACTATTTCGCCAATCTTTACAGTCGGTCACGAATATCTATATCCGGTGCATTGTTGCAAACCAGAATATTACCTTGTCAACTACAAAACTCACCTTTGGATGGTTTCTGCAGAGACCTGCAAAATATATCAAATATAAGCAAGCCATAAATCTTAGTCAGAAATCATTGGACCTGGCGCGGTTTGATGGGGATTTGGCCCCCATGAGGTGCGGTTTGGAGTGCCAAAATGAAATATCGCGTTGGAAGGAAATTTTCCGTTAGCTTAAAGAATATTATCTTGTCGTATGTTCAGAGTAATTGCCAGGCACTAGGTCTTCGCGTTTTTAAATAACAACCCACTGAAGAGGGGTACTCGTGCAAAATCGTCTGTTTTGGGGTAAAATAACGACCTTATTTTCTCTATAAACATATGAAGCCAGTCGAGAACCAAAACAAACTTTACAAAAACATATTTGTTGAGGCAATACCTAGCAGCTGTCCAAAGATAATTTTGGTTCTCGACTGGCTTCATATGTAAAATTAAAACTTTATTAGATGTATTCTTTCACGTGGACTGCTGAACATTAAATGTGATAATCTAGGCTAGTACGCCTGTCGCATTGCGCGGTGGTGTAATGGATAAGAGCGCGCTATTTTTGAACTTCTTGCATGTCTCGAGCGGGTTCGAATCCCAGAAAGGGCTGAGGTTTTTTTCACAATTTATTGTCACCCCCTTCCTCCACTTCGACGTAGATTCAGAACAGGAGAAATAACACAGTTATTACTTTCATAAATATTGTAACCACTACTAGAAATATGATGTGGATTTTGAAGATATTATTTTCCCGTGTATTTACGAATGTGTGTACCGTTATAAAACTAGCTCAGCATGAAAAGAACCATTTCACCTGCACATAGAGCAAGGAATATTGGACTCAAGTGGAAGTTTATTAATCTAACTTCTATCTGAATTGTTCACAGTAAGCTCTGTATGACACTTGAAACGTGTACGACTCTGTATCAGGCTTTATACAGGTGAAATCGACAATGGTTTGATCGGTATGTGCATGCTGTGACAAGGGAAGAAAAAAGGCCAAACGCGCAAAATATCTGTTGAACAGTCAAACTGGCATAATATACCGTATTCGCATAATGGTCTGATCTGCAATTCCTGCCGACAGAGGTTCTACAAATGGAAGAGAACTGGGTGCCCTCTTGACAATACGACACACCAAGCGCTATTAGCTGAAGGTACGTCAGGCGATGCCAGGCAAGAGGTCCCCAAAGTAATAACACTGCCAATAGTATCTTGCGCGAAAAGTCACCGACGATGTACTCTTTGCAAGTGCAGTAGGGGTGGATTTATGGTGATGTCAGCCTCAGCTCGATTGGATGTTTTTTTGCGGCAAGGTGTGTTGGTTCCTGCCGGTTGTAGATGCTGCTCCAAACATCTCGATGGGAAACATCTCAAGATGGGCGAATCGGTGGATGTGATGACACTGCGTCGACAGTTCACAGATATGGATGCGGACGAAATCTCGACACTGCTGGACATGATGAGAAATCAAGTTGGTAGAAGTAGAAAGCGGAAGATTGACTTCGATGATGTCACATTATTGTCGGATGATGATATCAGCAATCTAACAGGGATTTCCCGACAGCAACTGCATAGTTTAGTAGAGAGCACCATATCACTGAAGTCATCTGCATTGCGGACACCACACACGGCTATCGGGATGCTTCTGATGAATCTCAGGACTGGTCTCTCCCATAGGTATGTATGCATATATTTCATCACCAATGTAAGGCAAGTGTATACTTACTTAATACCGTACTTACTGATGTATATGTATTGTACGCTTGGTATCCGGTGTCTCCAATCTAGGTGAAACCAAGATGGTAAATCAGGAACACCATCTAGGCGTGGCGCTATGAAAAATTATTGCGAAATGTTCGCCGATATTATTCGAGATCTCATAATATGTCAATCACGACAATTTCCGCCTTTTCACTATGACAATGATTGACGTTTAGTTCGCGGATATTAACACCTCCGCACTGCACGATCTATTGATAATTACTATCGCCCAACAAAGCCAGATTTTCGGCGGATATGAACCCTCTGATGTTTACGTTTACCACGCACACTGCCCGGAAATGATAACATATTTGGATAAGGTTTCCCGATAATTTTTACTATATTGGTCTATATTTCACCAAGCTAGCCAGTTTATTGCCTAACAAATGTAGTTTGAAATTCGCACGGGATTTATATAGGGCTGGATTCAGATATTCCGTGATATTATATCTGAGTTCACTGAGATTGGTTGTATCCTAAAATGAGAGAAAGTGGCAAAATATTAAACAATATGACGGAATCACATGTAGAAGTATCAGCTAAAGTTCTCTTTGTCTTCCATTGCAGAATCCTGGCTCCTCTGTTTGGATTTGAGAAGAGGACCCAGGTCAGCAGAATTATACAGTCTGCAAGGCGGGCATTATTTGATGACTTCGTCCCACAAAATCTCGGATTTGATCATGTCACGAGAGAACAGATAACAGATAACCACAGACTTTGCCACCACCCTTTTTAGTCATTATCTGTCAGAATCTGTGATCCTTATTCTTGATGGCACCTACGTGTATATACAGAAAAGTCACCAATATCAATTTCAGCGCAGATGTTTCAGCATGCAGAAGCAAAGGCCTTTGATCAAGTGTATGGTCATCACAGCTACCGACGGTTACATAATCGCGGTGATTGGCCCTTACATGGCAGACGGAAAGAACAACGACGCAAACATCACCGTTCACATGATGCGTTCGAACGCTGACAACATGATGGACTGGTTGAGTGAAGATGATATTCTGATTTTGGATAGGGGTTTCCGGGATTCTCTTCCTTTCCTCCGGGACTGTGGTTTTAAGACGGAATCGTCCGAATTCTTGCCTAAGTTGGACAAACAGTTCAAGACAGAATCAGCAAACAAGTCCAGGCTGGTTACGAAGGTACGATGGGCCGTGGAATCCGTCAATGGACGGTTGAAGAAATGGAGGTATTTGGATCGAGTTATTCCCAACGTAGAAATCCCAAATGTACGTAAGAGCATCTCCATCATTGCGGCCATCTGCAACAAATATCGGCCAGCATTGAAGACTTCCCAGAAGGAAGACTCCGACATCGCCCGCCAAATGCTCAAAAGAGCATCCGAAGATAATCAGGTCCAAAAACGGATTCAAGGTGAAAAAGTGTTGCAGAGGCGATCGAGGAAATGGACCCCGCTCGAAGCCAAGGAGACTGTCCCAGATTTCCCACATTTGTCCGAAGATGATCTTCGCTCTTTAACCTTCGGCGTGTATCAACTGAAACAAGCACCCAACTATGTTGATCAACATATCAGCGATGGCGCCTTCCTCATTCTCGTCAACGAAGCTGCTGATGATCTGATACACGCGAGAATTCAGTCACGACACACATCAGCAAAACAGTACAACCTTTGGGTGGAATATTCAACGGGGGTCACTGGATGGTACTGTGAATGTAAGGTTGGAGCTCGCACTGTTGGTTGCTGTGCGCACATAGCCTCAGTCATCTGGTATTTGGGTTATGCGCGCCACAACACTTACCAGCCTAGAGTTGACAGACTGACACCAGCAGTAAAGGATGCAGTAATGTTACAGAAGATGACCTGTTTACAGAGTCGGACAGTGAGTAACACATGTACGTGATATACCGAAGTTACAAAGGTGAATCCCTCATGTAAAAACGTTCTGCGAATCCCTGACTTGAGTTTTCGAAATGCTGTGATGGACGGTGGAGGTATGTTTATATTTCATTCCCTCCATATATGGATCTCATGAACACTGCTGATGTGATTTGATATAACGAATGTGATGCCGAATATAAGCAGGTCTTGTGATGCTTGGTAAATAAATATCGGTGTTGCCTGTTATAATTGTATATATCGCAAAATAATAATTATTGAAAAAAGCAAACAATGTATTATGTGTTTTCATTTATATTCGTGATGTGATTATTCATAGCTGGTGCAAATAGCAACACTCAACATGCAACGATCTGCCATCGACGAGTCAATTCTTTTTAAGATTAATGAAGTTTCACTTTTTCTCGTCCGATCAATGTGAAATTTTCACAGCTGACTGAAAAGATTGTGGCCTTACTAATACGGCAGCGCTTGTAAGATATTTGTCAGTCCACCCAATCTCACTGAAGTCACGTGATTTGTAGTGGGTGGACTGGTAAAAGATGAAAAGGGGGCCAAAAGGCCGCAATAGCGTGCCATATCCTTTGTAGTTCCATGAAATAGAAACTGCGTTTACAAATAAAACAGAAGTGAAACTCACACTGTATAAGCTAAGATGTATATGTCATTTTATAGTTGTAATTACACCGAGCAAGTGGATGATATGGAACATGTAAGGTAAAATATTTTGTAGCATTTCCGTACTTACATATTTCCCATAGTTACAGACAATTTCACAATTTATTTCTTTCTTTAAAACATGGATCTGTTTTGTACGTAGCATGGAGATAAAGGAAATTGGACTACCCAGAAATTAGCAGTGGATTGAAGTACATATACTGTGCCTGGTGAAGGGAAAGTAGCAATATAGAACATGGAACAACCAAAACCACGAAAGATTTCCTACTAAAACAAAAATGCTACCATAAACTGGGGTGAATAGGGATGATTTGGGCAGTTGGAACATTGTAGCCATTCTCCTGTATGACCATGTACTGATATTCTGGTGCCAGTTTATGTCCACAGTCCATGCACTCACAGACACTAGACACTGTTGTTATCAACACTTTGCTGAACCAAGGTGGATAACCGACCATCAGTCAAATTACAAGCGTCTAGTCCGTCATTCATAATTCAACCGTCGTCCATCAAAGAATATCCGCGTCCAAAAGGCTGAGAAAATCAAACTGACGTATCTGACATGATGAAAATATGAAGAGAGAACACATTGTAGTAGAAATGACTAACACATTTATCTAAGGGGGACTACTCAATGTTGCTCATTCTGCCTATAAAATATGATATGTTGTTGTTGTTAGCGAAATACCAAACTGGCGTATCTGACATGACTAAAAATTGAAGAGTGAATGTTGGGAAAATTATATTTTATCTACCCAAGGGGGGCGACTCAATATGGCTTGTTTGTCGCAAAGAAAAATTGGAGCCAAATACCAAACTGGCGTATCTGACATGACTGGAAATGACATTACATCATTCAACCAAGAGAGATAACCGGCCATCAGTGAAAGGCTAGGATAGGGAGACTACACAATGTGTCTAATAGAATTGGGAAGGCTATGACGTCATTGAACCAAGGGGGGATAACCGGCCATCAGTCAAAGGCTGAGAAAATCAAACTGACCTATCTGACATGATGAAAATATGAAGAGAGAATAATAGAAATTAAAACACATTTATCTAAGGGGGACTACTCAATATTGCTCATTCTGTCTAGTGTATGATATGTTGTTGTTATTCACAAACAGCTCGGGAGTTGTTCAATAACATTGCTCACGTTGGTACACTTACCAGGCATCAAACCGACATATCTGACATGATGAAAATTAGAAGAGAGAAAATTTGAAATGACAACCCATTTTCCTAAGGGAGACTACTCAATGAGGTTCATTCCCTCTACCCAAGGGGAACTACTGTAGCCTGTCTTCAGCGAGGCAAAACGGGAGAGAAATATTGATTCAGAATATTTCACATTTAAAACTTCAAATGATAATGGACTTGAGAATGACATTCTTTCACTGAACCAAGGGGGATAACCGAACATCAGTCAAAGGGCTGAGAAAATCAATCTGACATGAAGAAAATATAGTAGAAATGACTAACACATTTATCTAAGGGGGACTACTCAATGTTGCTCATTCTGTCTGAAGAATATGATACGTTGTTGTTGTTAGTGAAATACCAAACTGGCGTATCTGACATGACTAAAAATTGAAGAGTGAATGTTGGGGAAAATATATTTTATCTACCCAAGGGGGACGACTCATTATAGCTTGTCTGTCGCAAAGGAAAATTGGAGCCAAATACCAAGCTGGCGTATCTGACATGCTGGGAATGACATTACATCATTCAACCAAGGGAGATAACCGGCCATCAGTGAAAGGCTAGCTAGGATAGAGAGACTACACAATGGATACGCGCTCTGACGTCGGACAGGATGGACGTGTTTTGAGCTGTGCTGTAGCCGGGCCAAGCGGATCACGTCAAACCAGGAAAATTTATTAACAAGTGGCGTAATACTTTAGTACATCTTTTATTTGATGACATGGGTTCACGTAAAGACAACTTAAGAGGCAAAAAGACGATTAATGTAACAGAGGAAAACAAATACGCAACAACTGAAGAAGATACGCTGGATTTAGATGACTCAGATTTCAAGTCATTTGTGGTCAAAACGCTTGGAGAAATTGTCAAAGGAAATAAGGAAATCAAGGAACAAATATCGGACATCGAATCAACAACGAAAGAATTGAAACAAGAAGTGACGGAGCTACAAAAAAACGCAGAGTGGCTAAACGAGGAACTATCAACGCTACAAAAGAAATACGACGAACTTTCCCGGACAGTTCGTCTTCTGAAGGAGAACACGATGGAACACGAGAGTCATGCGGCGGCCATAAACAAATTAGAGCGACTCTCACGGAGGAATAACTTGCGTCTTTTCGACATTCCAGAAAACCAAAACGGAACATCACAAGACGTAATCGGAGCTGTGGAAAGGTTATTAGCAGAACATTTCAAAATCGAAGCTAACCGCGTTGAGAGAGTTCACAGACTGGGCCCACCAAAGACTGGACATATTCGTCCAATTATTCTGAAGCTAAATAGCTACAAACAAAAGATGATGGTTCACGCTTAAAACTAAAGTGTTGAAACTTACTCGTAAAGTGTTGAAATAACCCTTTAAGTGTTGTGTTGTCCCTGTGGACACACTTAAAGGGTTATTTCAACACTTTACGAGTAACTCTCAACACTTTAGTTTTAAGCGTGTTCTTACAACTTGGCGCAAGGTTCTGGGAAATGAAGGCCCGAGATTTGCAGATGACCTAACAGATGCTGATTTTAAGCAGAAACAAGCCCTAAAACCGGTGATGCAAAACGCATACGAAATGGGAAAGAAGGTACGATTCACTGATGGAAGGCTAGTAGTATACAAAGCGTAAATTGATGAGATAGCGCCTCACTGCGCATGCGCAGAACCTGGTGTGACGTCATAAGTGTGTTTTGTGCGCATGCGTGATGTGTGGGAGGTGGGTACAAATGTGGGAGGTGGGTACAAATGTGGGAGGTGGGTACAAATGTGGGAGGTGGGTACAACCCACCTCCCACAAATGTGGGAGGTGGGTACAAATGTGGGAGGTGGGTACAACCCACCTCCCACAAATGTGGGAGGTGGGTACAAATGTGGGAGGTGGGTACAACCCACCTCCCACTAGCGGTTTCACTGACATTGCAGCTACATGTAGTAAAGATGGTTTTACACACTGCCTGTCAGTCATTTCTGTACTCCTTTAAAGGTTCAAATCCAGTATCTACTGCATGCATGTGTCATTAAACCCACATTATAATGTCATGGAAATCATTAAATAATGAAAATCTCATTAAAGTGGTCATTAATTTTTGTTGCAATTTATTAATGTGAAAATTCTTAATGCCATTTATTATCAGGCCAATACCTACCTGTTTATTTCTCAATTTGGAAATGTTATTATTAAAATTCAGTTTAACTACATGTTTTCAAATTCAAATAAGTCTCAATGTATATTTTCTAATAATTCAAATTGTTTTGTGAATTCAGTTAAATTTAGAAATTGAATCGAAAATTGAATGTAATTTCCTAAAACATATCTAAACTTCAAATCAATATAATTTCAAAATTTCAGAACTAAATTTCAAACGTTGAATTCTTATATTTCAAAATTCAAATTTTAATAGTTTAAAATTTAAATGTGGGAGGTGGGTTGTACCATTGGGTACAAATGTGGGAGGTGGGTACAAATGTGGGAGGTGGGTACAAATGTGGGAGGTGGGTACAAATGTGGGAGGTGGGTACAAATGTGGGAGGTGGGTTGTACCCACCTCCCACATTTGTATAGTAAAATATCAAATGTGATGGGTACAAATGTGATTACAAATGTGGGAGGTGGGTACAAATGTGGGAGGTGGGTACAAATGTGGGAGGTGGGTACAAATGTGGGAGGGGGGTACAAATGTGGGAGGTGGGTACAAATGTGGGAGGTGGGTACAAATGTGGGAGGTGGGTACAAATGTGGGAGGTGGGTACAAATGGCCGCGAGTAGTAAAATGTATAAAAGGAGTTGATTTTTAGGGAAAGGGTGTATTCAATCTGACTTACCTGACCTCACTTGATCAGCCAGCCAGCCCGCCAACCAGTCCTCCTGCCTGCCTATCTGCTTGTAATAAGACGAAAAGCATGAGACGTGGAGAAGATTTTCCCTTTGATCCAGCAGTACCTCCGGTTGAAGTCTTGCCTGAAGATGAGCGTGTCAGGGACATTTATCAACGTCACTGGGCTACCATACGCCATTGTTTCCACCGTGACCGTCGTCTATTGGACTTGTATAATTTTCGGTTGGAGGACCTCACGTATCTTCCTATTTACGCCGAGAACATTTTTAAAGATCAGGTCACTGCCTTCAAATTGAATGTCACATTTGGGTATATCTTACGGCACAAAAAGACGGACCAGCTGCGGTATTTCTATCCGAGTAACAATTCGTATGTGTTTGACCAGCCATTCACCATCACGGATGCCATTTCTCTGGAGCCGGTGGTCGAGCAACTCACTACATTAGACCCGTTGGAGTGGGCCCGCCTGCAACGCCCCAATACGCAATGGTTGGTGCAAATGGTGACTAACGTCACATTTTTCGTCACGAAAATGAGAGATCATCCTATCGGTGCTCCTGTACTACTGCCTCCGTGGTTGCTTCATCGACACGGCCTGTATGCATTAACAGTAGGGGCCAAGGGACCCTACAAAGACCGCAAATGTCTGTTTCGGTGTTTGGCCGTGCATGTGGACGAGTGTGACCCCCGGTGTTGTGACACAGTGGCCGATGGCTATTGGGAACAATATTTAGAGCAGCAAGACATGGATAAGCGGCACTTCCGAGGTGTCCCCTTCAAGCATTTGGATGACGTGGAGTCCCTGTTTCATATTAATATCTTTGTCTATCGATTACGACGGGAGGATGACGATACATTTGTGGCTGAATTGGTTCGGCGATCCACAGAACGGTATGCTGCTACGATGAAAGTGAATGTGTTCGACCACAATGGCGTGAGTCATTTTTCGCTGATCTCCAATATGAGCCAGTACGCTCAGTCTTTCAGTTGTGCCCAATGCCATCGGGTGTTTCATCGCTCCACCGACTTACATCGCCACGAGAAAATCTGTGACAACAGTGTCAAGCGAGTCTATCCGGGTGGCGTGTATCATAATGCACCTACTATTTTCGAGGAACTGGCCGATGAGGGACTCATCATACCGGAAGAGGACCGTTATTTCCCCTACCGGGCGTGCTATGACTTTGAAGCCCTGTTGGAGCCCATGGACCTGTTTTCACCCAAAACACAGTGGACGCAGCGCCATATTCCTCTGAGTGTCAGTATTTCCAGCAACGTACCTGGCTATGACGCTGCTCCGGTGTGTTTCGTATCCACGGGGAACTCCCATGAGTTGATTACCCGCATGATGGAGTATTTAGAGCAAGTGAGTGCGGCTAGTACGGAATTGTTGGTGGCCAAGTTCCATGACGTACTGGACCAACTGGACGACCGCATTCCTGTACCCGGTGTAGCGTTCAGCGATGATGAAGAGTCCGAGTCCGAGTCCGAGTCCGAGTCCGAGTCCCTGCAGTCGCAGCCTCTGCAGTCGCAGGATGTATCCCTACCGAAACCGTATGCGGAGAAATTGAAAGCCCGCTTCCTACAATACCTAGGTCAGTTACCGGTGCTCGGCTTCAACTCGGGCCGTTACGATCTGAACATGGTGAAGGAATTTCTCTACCCTTACTTGGCCCAGTCGAATACCCTCAAGTCGGTGATCAAGAAGATCAACAACCACATGGCCCTCACTACTACGTCACTGCATTTCCTGGACGTGCGCAACTACCTAGCTCCTAATTGTAGCTATGATCAGTGGGTCAAGGCCTATAACTGTGCACAAACCAAAGGTATGTTCCCTTACACGTATATATCATCGCTCGACCGTTTGCAGGAAACACAGTTGCCATCTCGGCACGCCTTCTTTGATGATTTGAAGCAAGTGGAATGTCCGGAAGACACGTACCGTGAACTACAGCAGGTATGGAACGATGAACATATGCACACCTTGGAAGATTTCCTCATATGGTACAACAACCTAGATGTGGTTCCTTTCCTGGAGGCGGCCGAGAAAATGGTGCAACTTTTTCAACGCCAAATGCACGTGGACATCTTTAAAGAGTGCTTAAGTTTACCGGGGCTGGCCCTTCGCCATTTGTTTCAACAGTGTTCCACTTACTTCTCGCTGGTACAACAGAAAGATGCGGACATGCATAATTGTCTAAAAGATAACATTGTGGGCGGGCCCAGTCTTATTTTTCACCGCTACCACGAGAAGGATGTCACTACTCTCCCCAGTGGAAAACCCGTTGCCAAAATCATTGGCTTTGATGCTAATGCCCTCTACCTGTGGTCACTCGCCCAACCTATGCCCAGTGGTCATTATACACGTTGGTTGGCGGAAGGACGTCATTTTACACCCCAACGGTTGCCTCACAAACATCTTGCCGACCAGTGGTTGGAGTGGGAAGCCTATCGACGGGGTATTTATATACGACACCAGACCAACGCCACTGAGAAGCGGATAGGCGATCGGCGTCTCCCCGTCGATGGATTTGCCCATGTACAAGGAACACCCACTGTTTTCCAGTTTTATGGCTGTTACTGGCACGGCCACGAATGTCATTTCAGCGCGGGTCGTTTTAATGAGCGACGCGGGAAAACACCCTTAGAATTACGGGAGGAAGTAGTGGCCAACGGAGATTATGTGAAAGAGCGAGGATACCATTTGATTGAAATGTGGGAGTGTGAATTTCACACCCTGTGCCAGGCCCGTCCCCATTTACAACGGTTCCTAAAAGAGCGAGAGTACCCGTTGAGTCGTCGGCGACTGCTGAGTCTGCCACAGATGTTGGACGCCATTCGTTCAGGGCAGCTCTACGGCTTTGTAGAATGCGACCTGCATGTTCCCGACACTCTCAAGCCCCTCTTCGCCCAGTGTCCGCCTATCTTCAAGAATACGCTGGTGGGTCGGGATGATATTGGCGAGACCATGCGCACCTACGCAGAGCAACACGAGTGTTTACCTCAACCACGCCGCATGTTGATTGGGAGTATGTGGGCGCACAAAATATTGCTGGGCACCCCCTTACTGCAGTGGTACATGAAGCACGGTTTGGAAATTACTCAAATCTATCAAGTGATACAGTACGTCCCCGAGGCTTGTTTTGCGGAGAATGCCGAGCTCGTCACGTTGGCCCGTCGTCAAGGTGATGAATACCCGAGTCAGGCCATCATGGCTGAATGTTGGAAACTCACTGGCAATGGTTATTATGGAAAAACGGTAACCAACCAGGATAAGCACGTCAATGTGAACATTTGCACGACTGCCCAAGCCTGCAAAAAAGTGAATTCTCCTCTGTTTCGATCCGTGGAGGTCATCGATGACGACACCTATGAAGTCACTTCAGCCAAGAAGACTATCCGGTACAATTTACCCCTCCAAATTGGATGTATGGTCTATCACGTGGCCAAGCTGAGGATGTTGCAGTTTCTCTACGACTTCATGGGTGTCTATTTTAATCCCGCAGACTGGCAGTTGATGGAGATGGACACAGATTCGGCCTACATGGCCGTCTCCAACGCCGATTGGGAGTCCCTGGTGAAACCCGAGTTACGGGAACAATATGAAGCGGATCGGGACCTGTGGCTACCTCGACGCGACCACTACACCTACGACAAGCGGACGCCGGGTCTGTTTAAACTCGAGTGGAGTGGAGATGCCATGATCGCCCTGTCGTCCAAGACCGACTATTGTTACGGAGGAGATGGAAACAACAAGTTTAGTTGTAAAGGCGTCAACCGACGTGACCCTGCCATCGACAAAGCTCTCTACCTGGACGTATTGCAGAGCCAGGCCAGTGCCAGTGGCACCAACCGAGGATTCCGGATGGTGGACCACCAGATGCGGACCTATATCCAGCAACGAGACGCCTTTACTTTCTTTTATCCGAAACGGAAAGTATTGGCCGACGGTGTGAGCACTACCTACTTGGACTTGTAAAATGTGGAACACTAATAACTGTGGAGTCACGAGTTATAAAAACTGTAAAAGTCAGGATGGCCGAGGGGTCTAAGGCGCCGGTATTAAGTGCCGGTGGGGTGATACCCTGCGTAGGTTCAAATCCTACTCCTGACAAAACTTTTATGTACCTTAATCACTACTATTCTATGTGTGTACATACCCCTACTATTTGTATTCTATAGTTGTATAACTCCTTGCTTGTTGACTTAAATAAAAAAAAAAAAAAGTCAAAACCCATCATTGTGTTTTTTCATCATCATTTTTATTCAACGTCAGAACAACAACGTCATAATAATAATAAAACAAGATGCGCGCGCAGAGTACATTAAGTTAACCAGAGAAATGGAGCATGCACATTAAAACGAGAGGCCGTCCAGTCATAGACGAGGACATCCCGGTCTTCGGCTTGACAATAATCATCAAACATATGTACAATGGTAGGCAGTGAATGTCCTCTACTCCAGTGAGTGAGATAAAACACACAGTACTGTCCGCACACACTACTCAAGGGTCCTTGTAA